>JARHVA010001690.1:2212500-2300000 GCA_037957365.1 Torreya grandis
ATATGTATAAAACAATAGTTAACTTGATAATTATTTTCAAAAATTAATAGAAAAATAAATACATGAAAGGTTTAGTCTTATATTATTTTAGGGAGAGAGATTATGACAATCATTAGGGTGTGATAATAAAAAAGAGTTGATGTAGAACATTACAAGGTAACATGAGAAGTTATTGTGTGTAATAGTTTCATAATGAACATTTTTGGTCTTATGTAAGTGTGAAAGGTCTTGTAGGGTCCTCTAGGGAGTTATGGAGTCATTAGGAGTCTTGAAATTGTGTGTTTATAATCCATTTGGAGTTTCTTGCCAAAAAGAGGAATTTGAAATTTTGAAATTTGTAACTAGCCTTGGATTGGTGTTTTGGTTTTGTGTGAAGTTAATTTATTGGTACAAATTGGTACCGGGTAATAATAGGTACTAGGTGTGAGTGTGAGTGATTTTTCAATGTGAAAGACATGAATAATAAATTAGGCAAAGAAACATGAAGTTTTAACTTCCACCTTCCATGGAGATGGCCTTGTAAGAGAAATATTTTACATGTTTGGCATCTTTGAAAAAAGAAGGAAATGCATGAAGGTGACTAGAGGGAGTTGTATTATAAGTATATTAGGAGGATATATTATAAGGATACACAATTGTAATGAAGGATAATACAAAAAATATCATGAAAAGGATAAATAACCTAAACAAACACTCTATTCTACTGTAGGTGTGATTGTCATGTATTATTTGATCAATAAATGAATAGAAAGGAAAATTGTATTGTGTCTTTATGAAATATTAGAGTCTTAAATAAAATGAAAGAGTGATAATAATATCATTCCATGCTAAAATATTTCTTGGTTACAATCCATTTCAATCTACAAGTTGTTATGTAACAATACCCTTGAAGAAGAGACAACCCTGCCAACATACAGTCAAGAAGGTCAAGTAAGTGACGATTTTATGATGGTTATTCGATATTTATTGATTTTTTTTAGTCTAAAAAAGAGTATAATTTTTTTAATTGATGTTAATAATCCATTTTAGGCTTATAAATCCTATAAGTGCAAGAGTCTTATAAAACCTTCACACACAGTTCTCTTTTACACTCAAAATTCTCTATAATTGTATGTTAGAGCCTTGTGACAATGGTTCATGAATAAATAAATATTAGAGAAGGTGGGTTAAGGTGGATAATACATTAAAAAACCTTTATTTTAATTTTAAAGTAATTAATAATTCAAAATATTCCCTTTTTATTGCTCTTAACCACCTACATGATTGTGTAGACCTAACCTAAGGTTTGCGAATTGTAACTTGCATAAATTTTATTCCCACCAACCATAATTGGTAAAATTTTATATTATTATGTAATTTAATATTATGTAAAGTATTAGCGAGGTTTTAATTTGGTACATTTTTGTACAATATGGTCACTAAAACTATGTGTTTGAACTAGGCCTAAAGAGACCTAATTAACATAAGGGTGTGTTGAGCTTGTAGGTCTCCCTTGAGATTTATTTCCTAAAACTTTATATTAAGTTGTAAGGGCATAAAGGGTATCAATAAAGGTGTTTTTATCTATAAACTCTATATTTTGTCCAAACCAACAATCTTTATGTAAAAACAAGGTTACAAGAAAATAGGCTTTAAAAAGGAAAATGTGAGTTGTGTGAGAGTTCTAGATTAAAAATTGAGTATTCTTATTGGATTTATAAGGGAGTATAGAATAGGTATTTGTAAGGTCATATAATCCCTAATCTGGATACAAGAACCAAGGGATCATGTATTAAGCCATTAAGCCTATGAACCTATAGCAAAGAATGAGCACGCTTGAAGTAAGAACAAAGAGTAGTGAAGAGATGAAAAATATGTATGAGATGATGATGTTGTTACTAAGGAGGGAAGAGTGTAGAGGAAGATGAAGGACGATATGTCAAGAGAGATAAAATATAAATATGCATTCAAGGAGGATTATGATCCTAGTGAAGATAAGAGTGATCAAGGGTGATAAAATACAACAGAGTACTTATGACAAGAAAACAATCAGAGATCAGAGTAAAGAGATCAAAGGAAAAAAAAAAAAAAAAGCTAGATAAAGGTATGAGGAGAGTGTATGGTTTATATCTTCATCAAGTGGTATCTGATAAGTTAATCTCTTGGAATAATTTATGATTTTGAATAATAAAGGTTGCTATTTGAGGTTGCATGAAGTTAAGTTGCAAAAGAAGATAGAAAAGGAAAAAGTGAAGAAGGAATTAACTAATTTATAGTACCACAATGAGAGAAAGAGGAAGGAAGAAAAAAATAGAAAAGGGTGGTTTTTGAATCAGAGATGAGTGAGATAGATCAAAATATAGAGAGGATAATATTCTTGATAAAGTTAATGCAAGAAGAGGAAATCCAATGATATGGTTGGGCAATGAGGAATAAGAGAGTTAAGTGGCCTATAAGGATACTCATGTAGATAAGAAGAAATATTTTCATGAGAGACAATGAGAAGAATAAAAAAAGTTTCTATGTAGTCAGCTCAAAGAGGAGATGAAGAAGTTTATGATGGATGAACAAGTTGGTAGACAATAGGAAGGTGAGCAATACCTCAAGGAGAATGAGATAGTTATGGAGGATGAAAAGAAGAAACAACTAAAGGTATTATCAAATCAACCTAAGAAGTAGTAGATGAAAGCAAAAAAGCCTCAAGATTTTAAATCTAATGATTTATTGTCATGTATACATGTAGGTACAAAAGTGAAGAAATAAGAAGTCTATTTTGAGGACATAAAACTTGAAAGTCTAAAGGAAATCAAATATGAACAACATGCTTATGTTTATTTATTTTTATTGGGTAGCAATGTATGGAGACACAGTGATTTGTTACCCTGAAAGAGGAGAGATTCTTGGAGAAGGAGATATTCAAGAGGAAGGATTACTCATTGAAGACATAAAATAAATATAAATGAATCAAGAGGTATGAAGATAATAAATCTAAATTTGTATTGTATTAAGCAATCAAAAAGATTGAAAAGGAGATTTTAGGTGATGAAGAGTTGCTATATGATCAACAAGATCAACCATTTTTCCATTAGAGTTAGCATCAATTGCAAGAATAGATGGTAGCTTTGAAGAATGCCATAAATAATTGATAAAATGACAAAGTTTGTCATAGAATAATAGTTAAAGAGATAAGCACTTGGCATGAGATAATGGAGTCTCAAGAGAGAAAAACATTGATGGATAAGGTAACATACATCATGGAGCAACAAGGGTAGATCCAAGAATAATATGGAGTGTCTAGCTTGACACATAATGGATATAGAACCCAAGTACAAGATATGGCATAAGCTATGCAAGAGCACAATGAGGAAGAATAATTACTATGGAGAGGATTGATAAAAGAATCTAAAGTGGACCTATTAAAGTTCTTAAGTCAAAGTGAAAAGAATGTGAGAGCTATCATAAATGATCTAGAGGTAGAATTACAAGATGGAGAAAATAAGATTACAAGGACAAGGAACATGTTGCCCATAGGAAAAATTCAAGAATACAAAATTGTAGGTTTCATAAGGGTAAAAAATAAGAAATAAGAAATGAGTTATAGGTAAGAATATGGACAAAAATGGGTACAATGAATCCAACCAAGTTTCAAGCCAAGGTAAGCCTAAAACTATGAACAAGATGAACATATAATCTTGTAAGTGTATGAAGGATCAAGTATGGGTAGATAATGATACAAGTAAAGAGTAGAGTTTAAGAGGACATGATAAGGAGCTTAAGAAGATGAAATGGATGCCTAGAGAGGCTTGAAATAAGAATATAAGTGAAAGAGAGGGTGGAAAGAACAATGATATCCTTGAAGAGACTATCAAGTATCATGAATGTAATTTAAGATGTACTAAGCATTATGGTTCAGGGAATAATTTTAATTTTAAAATTAACCATTTTTGGGTGAAGTATGAAAATGTTAGATTTGGATGGTACCATCTGAGTTTAATAGTTATGTTTGGGATGTAGGAACACTTATCTAATGATCTAAAGACATATAAGCATGATAGTTTACTATTTTGGATAGAATGGGGTAGTTATTAAGATGATTGACATCGACTTAGAAGGATTAGACCCATAGATGACATGGAATTTTGAGACAATGGAAAATAAGAGTCATATATGTACCCATAAGGCATCTAGAGTGAACGTAGGTCATAACTGATATTGTCAAGTGCCTAATACAAGATTTTAATATCTACAATCCCTTTTATTATATTATTTAAATATATTAAAAATACTAGATTGAAAGATTAAAAATAAACCTGTGTTTAAAACACACTTTATCTTTAGAATAACCCTTGCAATTTTTTCTAAGCAAAACCTACAATGACTATGTGGTAGTCAATGTTCGTGGAGTGAAATTTGTACTATAATTAAAGTATAAATATTAAGAAAAAGGAAGGTGTATGCATACATGTGGGTGAAACGATGTTTCCCTATAAATTATTGAAGATAATGCTTCCTTAAATGTATGCATGGGATAAGATGATAAAAAACTATCTTGTTTTAATAGACGAGTACTCAAAAGATGTCAATGAAATAGAGCCTATGTATACTTGGATGAGTGATTATGAACCAATGATATTAGTGGATCTAGTAGAGGGTGACCTAAAAATCAAGTTTCAAGAAGAAAAGGGTTCCAAATCCTAAGCATATGACATAAGGATATAACTCTCACAAGACCTACATAAATGTGAATGAACATAACTATGATTATAAATATATAAGTAAAGTAAATTGTTGTAAAGGGGTAATAAAAAATTAAATGATGGATAAAATGATCATAGTTAAGGTAAGTCTCAATGGTCAATCAAATGGGTTTGTATGAAACCTAAGGTGATACATGGCAAGTCTAAGTAATCATATATCGATGTACCATCTTATTCAATGTACACAAGAGCATAGGAAAGGTTAGACACATACATCAACATGGAAATTAAGAACACATAATCTACTAATAAAAGGAAAGATTACATAGGGATACAAATACTTATCTTCAGGTGGACTTGTCAACTCTTCAACCTCCCCCTTTGGCTCAAGTGGAGCTTTGAAAGATATTGTTTTAGATTGAAGACCTTAAATGGTTGGATGAAAGGAACAAGTAAAAATGGACCTAAAAAATGATGAAAGATAGGAATTTTGGTCTGATCATTCCTACCCCAGGTATGAACGACGACCCTCTCAAAAAACATAAAGATGTGGCATTCAAGTATAAGCATATAGATTTGTTGAATTAGGCTCAAGGATGAGAACATATAAATTTATATAACTATTAGACACATTGGAATGCTTATGACTAAATTTGGAGTAATTTGGGATAGGATAAGTCAAGTATAAACAAGAAATTATACATAAGTGAAATAAGGATGATAAAATAGGAAAAAAAACATGATGTAAAATGGTATTGTAAAAAAAGTAAACATCTAAACCTGCATACCTCTCTATGGAATTGAGATTTAGATGCACGCTTGTAATTTTGATTATGGTTAAAATTATAATAGTGTGCTTCAAATTGGAGAAAATCATTTGTAAGAAATAATTAGAAAATATATCCTAATAAATATTTAACAATTTTTCTTTAAAATATATGTGTGTGTGTGTGTGTGGGTGTGTCGGGGGGCGGGGGGGGGCGGGGGTGGGGTGGTGTTTTATATCTTTTTATATATAAGCTAAACAATGCACATCTTATTGATTTTTATAAAATTAAACTAATGTTCTAGTGTGTGGAACATTTTACTATACATGGTTCAAAAATTATAAAAGTGCAACAAACTATTACATTATCTATATCCTTATAGACTATCATTCAATGAAAAAATAATTTTAGAAATGCAAAAAAATATAATTTCTACGTCTCTTTCTTCCCTAAAATATAATTTGGATATGATATTAATTGGTCAAGGGTTGAAGCATAATAATGTGTCCCACTTTTTAGGAGACAACAACAAGTCAAAATGTGAACATTTCTCAATTTGTATAAGGCAATAGTGACTTAACCATATAAAATTATGCAAAAATAATGTAAACTAATGAAATATTATATTTTAAGTGTAGATTATATTTATTATTATTTTTTAAATAAAAAATAGATTTTTTAATAACTAAATACATGGTGTTTATATTTCATGTACAAATTTTTTTACTAAGTGCTTGATTTTACTTGTAATTTTATCAAAACATAATATTTTCTCAAGATTTATTGGAAAGGTTTTCTTTAAACATGGACAAAGTGTAGGATCATTTTTTAATAATTTTTTGATGAAATAATAAAATATAATTATTTTTTTAATGATTAAGGTGAATAATATTTACATTAATAACTTCTCCTTATGATGTGTGTGTGTGTCAAAATGGATTAGGTTTTTCATCATTGGAACAAGGACATTAAAATCGAATGTAATGAAATGTTTCAAA
The DNA here is from genome assembly GCA_037957365.1 of Torreya grandis. Lineage (NCBI taxonomy): Eukaryota > Viridiplantae > Streptophyta > Pinopsida > Cupressales > Taxaceae > Torreya > Torreya grandis. Next base: position 2,218,942 of record JARHVA010001690.1, read on the forward strand.
TTTTTTGACCATCATCTTTTATTTTTCCTAGTGATGGTACTTTATTTTATAAATAAGTGTATTTTACAAAAAAATCAAAATAAATATTAAATATGATTGAAATTTAAACAAAATCATATTATTGGAAAGCTCATAAATAAACTTATTTATGTGTATAACCACTTATTTTTATTTTATTTTTCACCCTAATACAAGACATCTGAGATGGTAATTTGAGATCAATAATAGCTTTCTAATTAAATGGGTAAGGATTTGATGTTACATAGGGTTAGAATGAAGACAGTTAGAATGAAAGAAGTTAGAATAAAAGAGCCCCATTTTTTCTAATTCTTTTTGTTCTAACCTCCTCAAAATATGTCATTTCAATTATCTACTTTATTGAAATTACTTACATGCATAGCGTAATAATTTAAAAACCTTTGTTCAATCCCCCTTCACTCTAAACTCGTGCAAAAAGTACATGTAGTTTTTAGAACAAATGGGGTTAAAACAAAACCTATTTTTCATTTTTAGATTTTGCCATCAAATGAGACTTATGTGCTTTAGCCTTCAAGGGTAATCAAGCTCTTGAGTTCGAAAGTAGATAATTCTTTTGTGATTCCTCCTTCTTTATATTTCTTCAAAATAAAATTTGACAAGACAATAAAAAAAAATCTAAAAACTTTTAGTGTTAGATGTGTGATTAAAAACTAGATGATCTATTTTTGATTGAAAGTTGAATTATATTAAAAAAATAAAAATAAAAATAGATAAAAATAAAAATAAATAAAAATAAAATACAAAAATGATAGAAAAGATAGGTGGTATGTAAACACACCCCCAAAAATTTATCTATTTGATTGAAGCAACGTCTCAAAAATTTGTGGATGAAAAAAATAACGAAATGAAGGCATAAACACTATTGTTTAGTCTTCAAATGGATTTGCTAATGTGGGATTGGAAACATTAAAATTGAAAGTGATTCAATGGTTATGAGCAAGGCATTAAAAAATAAATGATCTTAGAATTGAAGACTAGATGGAACTATGAGAAAAGCTTTGATTTTTATGTTCCCTTTCACGTATTGGTTGGATGCACATTGTTTTCAAGAAGCCATCTAATAGTTTAAAAAAACACGAGGAATGTAGAATAAGCGTCACATGGGAAAAATGGGGAAACGGGCTTTATTAATATATCTTTAAATCCCTCACGATGTCTTTGAAAACAAGTGAAGCAGCCGACAAACCGAAAGATATATATTATTATAACACAAATATTTAAATAAGATTTGACTGGATATCTATTGACTAATTCTTTTGACCACCGTCATTGTATTTCATATTAAATCCATTAAAGTTTTGGTTTTTATTTTCAAAAGTTAGGTATCCTATGCATTGAATTCTTAACCATATAATCAGATATTTAACTGTCGCATGAGCAATACATTTTGGATTGCGTTGCAGATTCCCTTATGATGTCGACATTAGAAAATCGATATCACTTTCCATATATTTTTATCCTTTTAATATAACGATAGTATTCTTTTTTTTTGAAAAAAAAAGTGGAAAGAGGGCAGGAGAGAAAATGGACATGTAAAATTGAGGGGTTCAAATGAGTTTTTTTGACTCTTTAAATTTTTTTAAGTAGTGTGGGTTTTATTTTATTATATTTTTTTAAATTTTTTAGTGTTTATTTTCATATCAATGAGACCATAATTATATATATAATTGTAGAATTGATCGACAAATATTATTTGATAACTAAAATTTCTTGATACTTTTTACCTTTTGTTGATTAAAATTCCTTAAAATTATAATTATATATATCAAAAAATCTTAAACTATCAAGTAATATTTGTTGATCAATTTTAGAATAATCATGCTTATTATTTTGCATGTTTTTACTAAGAGAAAGACTAAGTGAAAGATCACATAGTTTCATTTATTAACATAGGGAAAGAAGGTTGAGCCTTCTCTCTATCAATGAGTTTGGTCACTCACTTACATAGAAATACATGATCCCTTAATCTAAACCCAATATATAGAGCACTCCCCTCTCAAGGGCCTTAAGATAAAAAAATATGCATATTTCATTTTATCTTCGATGCATTGATAGTTGTTGAGGAAAAATTAGGTTTATATCAAAGGGGATAAAATTACGGAATATGTGTACATAATTATGATTATCAAAGAGATGTTTTAATTTACTTATGAGGAAGGGTTTTACAAATTTTCAATCCATAGAAATTTATAGAGACAATTCCGAACTGGGCTGACTATTTTCAGGTAGACTACCTCTTTCAAGATGTTTCATTTTTTGTCACTTCCCTTTTCACAGTGTATGAAAGTGGTCACTACCATAGATCAGTACATGCACTCTGAAGTTTCTTTTTCACTAATCACATACCTTGTTCTTAGAATTTTTAGCGTCTATCGGAACCCAGGCTAGTTAAGATCAAATATTTATCCATCCGTTTCTCATTTTCACGTTTACACACTTCTATTTCAGTTTCAATGTAATTTTAGTCATTTAACATGAAAAAATTAATTTTATATTTACTTTCATACTATAGTTATTATAATACCCTTGATGTACAAGAGTTTTACTAAGCCTTAATTGCATACACATTTTTTATTGTGTGCGTGTGTGTGTGTTTGCACACATTTCTACACACACACACACATGTACGCATAGATGCATCTATGTGTGTGTGTGTGTGTGTACATATACATATACATACACATACATACATCAATACATACATACATGTATATGTATATACATATATGTATGTATCTATACCTTTGTGTGTGGGGGGAAGGTGTGGGGGCACGTGCGCTCATGCACACACACACATGTATGTCTATATATATATATATATATATATATATATATATATATATATATATGCATGCATACATACATATATCCTAGTGTCTTCTTTGAATTTTCACGTTTACACACTTCTATTTCAGTTTCAATGTAATTATAGTCATTTAACATGAAAAATTTAATTTTATATTTACTTTCATACTATATTTATTATAATACCCTTGATGTACAAGAGTTTTACTAATCCTTAATTGCATACACATTTTTATTGTGTGTGTGTGCACATTTCTACACTCACACACACATGTACACATAGATGCATCTGTGTGTGTGTGTGTGTGTGTGTGTGTGTGTGTGTGTGTGTGTGTGTGTGCATATACATAAACATACATATACATACATCAATACATACATATATGTATGTATCTATACCTGTGTGTGTGTGGGGAAGGTGTGGGGGCACGTGTGCTCGTGCACACACACCCATGTACGTCTATATATCTATGAATGCATGCATACATACATATATCCTAGTGTCTTCTTTGAATTTTTCTCAATCTAAAAATGAATTATCCATGTTTTCTCTCTTTCTCATTTTATTAAGTTGTTGACAACTAGCCCTATATTATCTACATTATCACAATATGATTTTGATGATGTCATGTAGTAGAAGAGGAAAAAACCTTTTATTTTATGTGTATTTGAATATAATTTCATAATGTGTTTTTGAGTGTCATTTATTTGTAGTTGAAACCTTGCATTCTTTCGTCTGTATAACCCCTAAAAACCTTACAATTGATACATTGGTAGAAGAAAATATGGTATCTAAAGATGCAAAAAAAACTAGCCAAACCCTTGTAACCTTATAAACCTTCCTAAAATTCTGCAAGACCGAAACAACCCCCAAAAAATTTTAGGAATTTTTTATTAGAGTACTAAAGAGGATGTGGCCCACTACACCACATAGTGATGCAAATCAATTCAATGGATCATGCACAAGTGTACAGGAAACCTGAATGTAATAGAGTGACATGTATAGTTAACTAAGGTTAAAACACAACTAGAATATCCTATAGGGAGTATGTTACCTAATGGAGGTATATATCTTGGGGCATATCAGTGTATGTATACCCAAGGATAAGATCTAAACTTTATAAGGGGTATCCATCTCCCAATAGGATCATTTAATGACCGCTTATCATTATTTAATTATGTAGGCCTTCCTAAGGATTTGAGTTTGGGGATTGGATAGGTAGTAGTTCTCCTATGATGGATATACAAGACATCATCTTGTAAGATAATTTGGGTTCATGAACAAATTGCCTCAATTCTGAACCATACTACCCATCGGTAATGTAAACTGAATTATTCCAAAATCCCTAATATATGCACCTGTGCATACATTCCAACATTTATAAGAGATCATGGATGGTAAGATACCCAATAAGAAGAACATCATATATATCAATGTTAACATTAATTACCACCAATGAACATGCTCTTAAGGATCCAAGGCAAAGTTATTCATTCATTAGAATAATTAATTGTTACTAACCACATCTAAGGATACTTTTAGTGCAAGAAATCATTTAATCAACAATGGTCAAATATCACAAGACCACAATGCCCATGTTATGTTTCAACCAAGTGAAGCAATACTATAAAAGATGATTTGATGCAAGGAACATATGGGACAATTTGGTAGTGTTACAGTCAATAAATGTTTCCCTACACTACTTGTTTCCCTATTAAAACATTGATTGTAAAACTTCCCTATATATATATATGAATACATAGTTAACCATTTCACAATATTGAAACAACAAGTATAAACTATTAATTGACTTGTAATTATGTGTGCAATCCAAGTATTAAATCATTAATACTAAGCATACATATTACATAATCATGATTTATGAGAAGGCTTGATACTAACATGAAACCACATAGTCCTATAATGTGCGACCCATACAAAATATGAATAATTGTACTTGTTCTAATGTTTTTCAAAAATCATCACTATACTTACCAACCAATACAAAATATGTTTTCAAGGTAAGGTACACTAGCATGTATTAATAAAATAAATTCCCATTTTTGCATTTACTAAAGTCTGGTAAGAAATATATTAGTAATACCTATCATGGCTTAGACATTAAGTCCTTAGGTTAGGTCTTTGCACTAGGCCTTACCCTTCCATCGATATATTAAAATTTTAAAATATGAGTTGACCAATCATAAATGAATATTAATAGTAGAATTAAATGCGTAGGCCATTCAATTTGTCAATATAGTTAGGCCCATCCATTATTCCTGATTGATTTTATTTACTTAATGAAATCAATAAATTAAATACCGATTAAACTTTAAAAAAGTTGCATAATTTCCAATATATATGAAAATGAAAGGGGGTTGAAGATGAATTAACCATCACAACTCACACGGAGTTGTCTTCTTGGTAATATACTAAAACATCATAAGTATTACTAAAAAGAGAATGCATATTCAATCTTTAGATTGTTAAATGAAATGTAAAGTGTTGAGTGACACCTATGCAATGCAACCACAATATGAAATTCTGCTCTTCAGAGGCCAACCATCAACCATAAAAGAATGAGTAGGAGAGTTAAATTTTTTATTGTTTTATAGCAATATCAGGGTGTCATTATACAATTATTAATCATAATCAGTCCATAATACAACTTTAATGATAGTAAGGACAACAAATATTACTTCTGCATGGCCTAATGATGCACAATGAATTAGAACATCATTTATAAGGTTGTACATTACTTTATTTATCCTAATGATCATACAAGGGATTTCATATAACTTGTTATCAAAGTGCTGATAAAACCACTACACCATACCCAAGTTTGGTATTGATTTGTTCATGATTAGAAAAACAACCAAGATAATCAAGTAACATTATCCTTATAGCCCAAAAATAATAGTAAATCCAAGTGTTCAAATGATCTTAAGAGACAATGGCAGCCATTTATTTGATACACGATTATCATAAGGATATTACTAAGAAATAACATGATATCATACTTATAGATAAAACAAAGTAGTGAAAATACATAATTCTAATGCATGATAATAATGACACTAGTTACAAAACATAAAAGAGAGTTTAAATTCATCTTAAGGACAGTTGTAACCAACTCAATAAACATTTACAATGTGTCATACTCCAACAAACATTAGTATAATTCACTACTTCTACAAAGATCCAAAAACAATGATTAAAAGTACACAAGAACCCCCACCACACAGGTCAAGTTCCTTCTAAAATTAACCATTTACCACCAAAACCCTCCTTATTTACAAAAGAAATATATATCCAACAATTTGTAAATAAATCCCAACAAAATATTCCAAATGTAAAGGAGAATAAAAATGGTTTTGCATCAAATCCCTGCCCAAGAAAAAGGGTTTATCTGATTTTATTTCATTATAGGCTTGGTGTAAAGTCTCACTACTTCACAACAGGCATGTGATGTCCTCTTATAATCTTATGATTCAACAATAATATAATAACCCCAAATTTATTTCTTAATCAACCAAAATTTACTTACTTGGCAGGCTTTTAGACCGCCATGGAGGGAGGTAGATATCTACCCAGGCTAGGCTTCTTATTCCCTTCCTTCTCTCTGATGAAAATGGGTGATTTTCTTGCCTTCCACTTCCACCTCTATGGATTGCAAGGTTGCAGGCTACCGTAGAGATATACAGCTTCTTCCCCTTTTCCATTGGCCACCGCCTCATGCTTCCACCCTCAAATTGAGTCCAATAGCAGGGAAAAAATCCTCCCTATCTCCACTTCCAACTACTTGTTAGAAACTCAAGATGAACAAGAGTTAATTTCTCCACTCCTCATGCATGCATAAGTGAACAATCAGTTATTAAATAGTTAGTTAAACTGTTAAAAAGTAGTTCACATTTAGTTAGTTAATTGACAGTTAGATATCAGTTAGTTTAAGCACTTAACAATCAATTAGTTAAGCAGTTAGAAGATTAGTTAATCAATCAGTTATTTTTAGATTCAAAATCTATTTAAAGTTGCTTTGGGTGCAACATTGTAAGAAAGGAAAATTGAAGATCAATAAAATCTTAATCTTTAAGAGATTGCTGTAGGAATTGGGTTCTGTTCTTGTTTATTTGTTTAAGTTCTTGTGTTTGCATGCTCTCTCTTGATTCTAACAAATTGGTATCAAAGCCTGGTAAGGATTTGTGTAGCAGAAGCACAAGGAGAACCATGCAACAAAAGTCAGAAAAAGCAAAGGAGTGAAGCACAACAGTCGTGAAGGAAGAGCAGGCAGGGAATGCAGAGACTGACATCGGCAAGGAAACTGATGTCGGCACTGCACCTCATCGACCTCGATAGATTAATCGACGTCGATGACTGTGTTCAGAAATAGAAAACTAGAAAGCCATTCCAACGTGAGACATGACAGTGAACAATAGTATTTCACAGCCTCAAATTCCCATTTTCAATGGTAAAAATTATGATTTTTGGGCAATTAAGATGAGAACTTTATTTTTCTCACAAGATGTTTGGGATCTGGTAGAGAGTGGTTTTGTAGAACTGCAGGATGAGGCAGCCTATCTGACATTAAATCGATCACAAAAAGATGAGCTTAAAGAGAACAAGAAGAAAGATGCAAAAACTTTATTTCTCATCCAACAAGCATTGGATGAATCTATATTTTCCAGAGTTGCAGTAGCAACAAGATCTAGAGAGGCATGGAAAATCTTGGAGGTTACCTATAGAGGTAATACAAAGGTAAAAATTTCTAAATTGCAATCTCTTAGGAGAAGTTTTGAAAATTTGCAAATGAATGATTCAGATTCAATAGACCAGTTTATGGGTCAAGTTTTGAATATAGTGAATCAAATTAGATCTAATGGAGAAACTATCACATATTAGAAGATTATAGAGAAAATACTCAGGAGTTTACCCGATAAATTTGATGCAATAGTTGTAACTATTAAGAAAACCAAAGATTTGGAACAATTATCTGTAGATGAATTAATGGGTTCTTTGTTAACACATGAATCCAAAATGAACATGAATAATGTCAGGAATCTAGAGCACAAAGCTCTGATACCACCTGTTAGGATCCTATAGCTCACTCTGATACCAAATGTTAGTACCTTAGAGCTTAATTGATTACCTTTGTATAAGCAACTAAACACAAAATTAAACCAGAAGTAATAAGTAACTAGAATTCAGAATCAACAAAGAATATGAGATACGAGAAACAATATAATCTATATTAACACTCTTTTAAAAGGAAATACAATGAAAAATCTCACTCTTCCCACACCTCTTGGGTGTCCAATAATTCTCCCTCAAGAGTTCTCTCTCTCTCTCTCTCTCTCTCTCTCTCTCTCACACACACACACACACACACACACACACACACACAATCAATCAATTACAACCAACTCAAACATAGAGTTGTTCCCTCCAGTGATAATCAACTCAATGGTTGCTTCACACACACACAAGCAGATCTCCTTGATCTTGCACTCTTGTATATCTAATTGACCTTACTTACCATGTAGATCTCCCTGATCTTGCACACTTGCAAATCTAACTGATCTTACACTTGGAAGGATCTTGTCCTTGTCCTTTACAAGTCTTTGACCTTTTCTTTTATTACAATACAGCCCCATGGGTCTCTTAAATAGATTCTAAATAAATAATAATTAAAAAAGCAGACTCAAGACTAAAATTAGTCTTTTACATGCAAACTCACTATTCGGCTAAAATTAGAACAGTCTTGGAATGTACAGGTGACCGATGTTGGTTCCTGTCTGACTGATACAGGTTGACCATAACCGATGTCAGTTACTGTGTACATTGAAGATGATCGATGTCAGTTGGCCTGCCGATGTCGGTTATTTTGCAACTCAGCAACCTCCACTTTTGCATCAGTGAAGCTTTTAGCTCCATAACTTAACAATCTCCCACTTGGAGATAAATAGCTGCACCTGTACTTGTATAGCAACATCCTCTAATTTGTTTCTAATTTGTATCCCCATCTTCAAGTTCAGTCTTGAAGACTAATAAAAATTGAATGAAGATTCAACTTCTCATTTGTTCTTGACTTGGTTAACATATCTGTAGGGTTCTTATCCTTGCTAGCCTCTATGACTGCAACAACCTTTTGTATCTCTAAAATCTAGCTAACCGCCGTTCCACCAATAATGAACACATATCCTGTGGCACTTCTCCTGTCATCCAAGTCACCTGCCATATCTGAATCTACATACCCATGTAGAGAAGTGCTTGACCCTACATAGCATAAATACCTACTGCTGGTCTCTCTCAGATATCTGAGAATCCACTGAACCACTTTCCAGTGCTCTTGTCTTGGATTGGCCATAAACTTTCTGATAACTCCCACTACTTGAGAAATATCAGGTCTAGTACATACCATGTACTCAATCTCATCATGTGATTTAGGACACTGTTCATAGCTCAACTTGAACTATCCAACCATAGGTGTGCTTACTGGTTTCACATCTTGAAAATTGAACCTCTCCACTACCTTATTCACATAATCCTCTTGAAACAAAATCAACTTGTGATTTTTTCTGTCTCTAAAAATACTCATGCCAAGGATTTTCTTTGCTCATCCTAAATCCTTTCTGGCACATGTCTGAGCTACTTTTACTTTAGCTCAATAAATCTTTGCATGTGTGACCCTACAATAAGCATATACACTACATACAATAACAGAATAATGTAGCTATCATTATCTAACCTAGTAAAATAAACACAATGGTCACATTGACATTGACTAAAGCCATGCTTTGTCATAAACCTGTCAAACCTATACCACTATCCTGGAGCTTGCTCAAGACCATATAACCTGGCCTTCTATCTCACTTGTCCATTCTCTCCTTTCTTTAACCTGTGAATCCTTTCATCTTTCAGTGCTTTCTTTCTAGCTGATAACTCTACCAAATCTCACGTTTGGTTCTTTTTCAAAGAATCAATTTCCTCATTCATGCCATGTTCACACTGTTTCCTAGATTTTACCTGCATTGTCTCTTCAAAACTTCCTAGTTTTCCACCATCAGTGAGCAACAAGTAGTATAAAGAAGGGAAATAACAAATTTGAGGCTTACTTACCCTTTTAGTCCTCCTCATGGGCGTTTAAGACTCTTTGACAGCTTACTATCCACCCAAAATTCATTCTAATAGTGACCGATCTTGGTCATCTCTGGCCGACCTCGATTTGCACCTGACTGATGTTGATTCCACCTAATCACCGACATCAATTCCCTTATCAACGTCGATGTCCACCTACCTGACATCATTGACTTCAGTCTGCACATGACCGACATCGATTCCTACCTGATCGACATCAGTTCTCACCTGACTGACGTCGGTATTTGTGTTTTCTTGTGAGTGATGATTTTTACCCATGAGCTCATTTTAGATCATAACCTTGTCTAATCAACATTGCCCTGCTTAGAATTATTTAGCCTCTTGAGCTGATCTCTGTCCATCATCTCCTTATTGAAAACAAAGGCTTTCTAGTTCTTAAATGTGTCAAAAACATTAGCCTTAAGAACATGCATTCCCTTCTCACTCGTGTGACCAAGCCTACAAAGCCACATCTTTGCATCTACATCTGAAGTAGATAAAATAGAAAGAGAATCAGTAATACAAGTAGATAAATAAAGTGTACCTACTTTTTTACCTCTTGTTAATACAAGTGCACCCTTAAAAAATTTTCAAGATTTCGCTGTGAGAGTTACTGTGCAACCCTCATCACCCAACTTTTTTGCAAAAATTAGACTCTTCTTCAGGATGGAAACATGCATGACATCCTTCAACACCCATATGTTACCAGTCTACAATTTCAGTTGCACTTTCTCTTTGCCAACAATTTGACAAGGCTTACCATCCCCTAAACAAACTTTTCCAAAGTCTCCATGGACATAATCATGAAAAAATTCTCTATTTGAGGTTGCATGGAAAGAGGCACCAGAATCTAAAACCCAAGATTCTACTTTATCCAAGGAACATACAAGAGCATCCTCTACAACAATACCTACATCATTTGCTTCTTCATTTCTTTCATGCTGATCTTCTTTCAACCAACAATATTTCTTTACATGCCCTTTCTTTCCATAATTCTAGCAAGTTATACTGCCATACCTAGATTTGGATCTACTGCCTATCTTTGACCTTGATTTCCCTTGCTTGACCTTCTCTCTTTGCTTTTCCCTACTTTCAACACTTAAAGTATTACCTAATGATTCCTCTATTTTTTTCTTACGAATTTCTTCATTCAAGATTACACTAACAACATCATCAACTTTCAAGATATTTGAAGCAGACACAGTATTACTTACTGCCATTACCAAGCTATCCCAACTTTTAGGTAAAGAGCATAAGATTAAGAGAGCCTTAATTTCATCATCAAAAATTATTTTGATTAAATTTAATTGGTTTACCAAACCATGGAAATCACTAAGATGATTATATACTGATCCACCTTCCAACATTTGCAAATTAAATAATTGCTTTATAAAAAATACCTTATTCGAAGCTGAGGGTTTTTCATATAAATTTGCCAAAGATTCTATTAACTCTACCATTATCTTTGCCTGAGATAAGTTAAAAAACATAGAAGCTGCCAGGGTCAGCCTTATAGCTCTTAGAGCCTTTCTATCAAGAACCTTCCATTCTTCATCTTGCATACATGTGGGCTTACTTGAAACCCCACCCAACGGTAAATATAGATCTTTTTGATACAGATAATCTTCTATCTGCATCCTCTATAATTGATAATTCTTGCCATTGAATTTCTCCATTCTTAGCATACTTTCTTCTGCCATTGCTTTACTCTCACTTAAATAGAAACCACTATGAGTGACCTGTAATCAAAAAATACTAAACTACTCTACCGCTTGTTAGTGATCCTAGCTCTGATACCACTTGTCAGGAATCTATAGCACAAAGCTCTGATACCACCTGTTAGGATCTTATAGCTCACTCTGATACCAAATGTTAGTACCTTATAGCTCAATTGATTACCTTTGTATAAACAACTAAACATAGAATTAAACTAAAAGTAATAAGTAACTAGAATTTAGAATCAACAAAGCATATGAGATACGAAAAATAATACAATCTATATTAACACTCTTCCAGAAGGAAATATAATGAAGAAATGTCACTCTTCCCACACCTCTTGGGTGTCCATTAATTCTCCCTCAAGAGTTCTCTCTCTCTCTCTCACACAATCAATTACAACCAACTCAAACATAGAGTTGTTCCCTCCAGTGATAATCAACCCAATGGTTGTTTCATACACACACGCAGATCTCCTTGATCTTGCACTCTTGCAGATCTAACTGACCTTGCTTACCATGTAGATCTCCCTGATCTTGTACACTTATAGATCTAACTGATCTTACACTTGGAAGGATCTTGTCCTTGTCCTTTACAAGTCTTTGACCTTGTCCTTTATTATAATACAACTCCATGGGTCTCTTAAATAGATCCCAAGCAAACAATAATTAAAAAAGTGGACTCAAGACTAAAATTAGTCTTTTACATGTAAACTCACTATTCTTCTAAAATTAGAACAGTTCTGGAATGCACAGGTGACCGATGTTGGTTCTTATCTGACTGATGCCATCCGACTATAACCGATGTCGGTTACTGTGTACATTGAAGATGACCGACATCGGTTGGCTTGTCGACGTCGATTACTATGCAACTCAACAACCTCCACTTTTGCATCAATAAAGCTTTTAGCTCCACAACTTAACAAATAATACTTCTCTTGAGAATGCTTTCAAGTCACAGATATCATTTGACAGAGGAAGAGGAAGAGCTAGGTCTAACTTTAGAGAAAGAGGCAGAGGCAGATATGGAAGGAACAATCCAGATGAAGGTGAAAACAATAATCAAAACTATAGCAATAGAGGACGTGGCAACAATCACTTCTAGCAAGGTTCATAGAGGTTTGATAAATATAATATTCAATGTTATTACTGTAAAAAATATGGTCATTATGCAAGTGACTGAAGAAATAAACAAGGATATGTGTACAAGCAGAATGCTTATTACACAGGTGAATCTAATTCTAATCCAAGTGAATCTAGTCCTAATCTTGGAATCTTATTTCTTACTTGTAATGTTACTCAAGAAAAAACTAGAGATATTTGGTTCTTAGATAGTGGATGTAGTAATCATATGACAGGGAATAGAGATTTTTTTGCTAGTCTTGAAGATTCTATAAGATCAGAAGTGAAATTAGGAAATGATATCATAGTAGATGTCATGGGTAAAGGTGTCATAAATGTTTTGGCCAAGAATGGTGAAATAAGGTTTATACCTGATGTTTATTTTATACCTGGAATAAAACATAATATTTTGAGTGTTGGTCAGTTAGTACATAAAGGTTACAAAATATCATTTATGGATAATGTTTGCATAATACTGGACAAGTTTCCAAGTGACAGGTTGATAGGAAAAGTGGAGATGACCAAGAATCGGATGTTCCCTCTTCATATTCAGTGCATCCAAGGAGAAGAGGAAGCCCACTTCAAAAACATGCATCTAGATCAATCATGGCTATGGCACTTAAGGTATGGACATTTACATTTTGAAGGTTTGAATTTGTTACAGAAGAAAAATATGGTGAAGGGTTTACCACCAATAGAACAACCAGGAAGTTCATGTAACAGTTGTATTCTGGCAAAAAACATAGAGAGAGCTTTCCAGTAGGAGCTTCATATAGAGCTAAGGTAATATTGAAGTTAGTCCATAGTTATTTTATATGGACCAATGCAAATTACATCACTTGAAGGTAGTACTCATTTTTTAACTTTCATTGATGACTTTAGCAGAAAGACTTAGATATACTTTCTCAAAAATAAGTCTGAAGCCTTCAGAAAGTTTAAAGAATTCAAGGCAATGGTTGAAAAATAGAGTGGCCATTATATCAAGGTACTTAGATTAGATAGAGGAGGTGAATATATGTCTAATCAATTTCAAGATTTTTGCAGATATCATGGCATCAAAAGGCAATTGACTACAAGGTACACACCACAACAGAATGGTGTAGCAGAAAGAAAGAATAAAACAATCATGGAGATGACAAGAAGCATGTTGAAAGCCAAACACTTGTCAAATGAATATTGGGCAGAAGCAGTAGCATGTGCAGTGTATATTCTGAACAAAATCCCAACAAAGAGTGCCAAAGATCGAATTCCACAAGAAGTGTGGAGTGGTAAGAAATATTGTGTACATCATTTTAGAATTTTTGGTTGTGTTGCATATTCTCTTATACCATCTAAATTGAGAAGAAAGCTTGATGATAGAGGTGAGAAATGCATTTTTATTGGCTATAGTGAAGATTCAAAGGCTTATAAGCTGTATAACCCTATTTTAAAGCAAGTGATTATTAACAGAGATGTTGAATTCAAAGAAGAAGAAGCATGGGATGGTAACACCATCACAATTGGAGCACCAATTCCACAAATTAAAGAAGAATCTAAAGATCAAAATTTTCAAGGAGAACAATCCTCTCCACAAGCAGGCACAAGCACTCCAATAAGAACACCTAGAAGGTATGAACAAGGTGAATCATCTAGTCATGCATGTCACCCTACTCCAAATTCACAAGTGATGAATCAGATCCAATTCTTGCTACTTTAAGATCAAGATTTAAAGGTAAGAAAATGAGAAATTTGAATGAGATTTATAATCAAGAAGAAGAGAAATTAAATTTGGTTTCAAATTTTGCTCTTTTCACTTATGATCCTATGTATTATGAAGAAGCAATTAATGAAGAACATTGGCTAAAGGCAATGGATGAAGAGTTGAATGCTATTGAAAGAAATCAAACATGGGATCTAACTATTTTACCTAAAGGTAAGGATTGTATAGGAATCAAATGGGTTTATAAGACTAAATTTGATGTAGATGGAAATGTTGAAAAGCACAAGGCAAGGTTAGTAGCAAAAGGTTTTGCACAAGAACATGGAGTTGATTATAATGAAACATTTGCACTAGTTGCTAGATTGGATACTGTTAAAATGGTTTTAGCAATAGCTGCTCAAAATAATTGGTATGTATATCAAATGGATGTAAAATTAGCTTTCTTGAATGGTTTCCTAGATGAAGTATATGTGAAACAACCCACAGGTTATGAAGTGCAAGGACATGAAGAAAAAGTTTACAGATTGAAGAAGGCTCTTTATGGTCTCAAGCAAGCACTAAGAGCATGGTATAGTAGGATTGATTCTTATATGATAAACAATGGATTCATCAAAAACAATAGTGAGCCTACTTTGTACACAAAAATCAACAAAGAATGTCAGATTTTGGTTGTGTGTTTATATGTTGATGATTTGATTTTTACTAAAAATTTGTCTGTAGACACTTTTAAATCAACAATGAAGAAAGAATTTGAAATGATAGATTTGGGATTAATGAAGTATTTTTTGGAAATAGAAGTTCTACAATCAAAGAAAGGTATTTTTATCTGTCAAATAAAATATGCAAAGGATGTGTTAAAGAGATTTAAGATGCTGAATTGTAAACGAGCACCTACACCAGTTGCTACAAGGACTAAACTTAGCAAAGAAGACCAATGGTCTAATGTTGATTCTACAACATTCAAAAGGCTAGTTGGTAGTTTGATGTATCTTATAGCTACTAGACCAGATATCAGTTATAGGGTTAGTTTAATCTCAAGATTCATGGAGTCACCGAAAAACTCACATTGACAAGTTGGAAAAAAGATATTGAGATATGTGGCGGGAACTACAGAATATGGAATTTTATATTCCACAATTAACGATTTTAGTTTGATTGGTTTTACAGATAGTGATTTTGCAGATAGCATTGATGATAGGAAGAGTACTTCTGGACATGCCTTTCTTTTAGTCACAGGGGTGGTCACATGGGCATCCAAAAAGCAACCTATAGTGACACTTTCATCAGCTAAAGCAGAGTATGTAGCAGCCACAAGCATCATGTCAAGCAACTTGGATGAGAAGAATATTGAAAGATTTATTACAAGCACAGGAGTCAACACCAATATTTTGTGATAACAAATCAGTAATTGCATTATCAAAAAATCATGTGTTTCACAAGAGGAGCAAGCACATTGATACAAGATTTCACTTTATCAGAGAGTTAGTGAACAATGGAGAAATCCATCTGGACTTCTGCAGATCTGAAGATCAATTGGCAGACATATTTACAAAGGCATTAGCAAAAGAGACCTTTGATTATTTGAGACAAAATTTAGGCATAGTAAATGTTAAAATTGTAAGTGGTAGAAATTAAGGGGGAGTGTTAGAAACTCAAGATGAACAAGAGTTAATTTCTCCACTCCTCATGCATGTAGAAGTGAACAATCAGTTAGTGAACAATCAGTGATCAAACAATTAGTTAAACTGTTAAGAAGTAGTTCACATTTAGTTAGTTAACTGACATTTAGATATTAGTTAGTTTAAGCACTTAACAATTAGTTAGTTAAGCAGTTAGAAGATTAGTTAAGGATTAGTTAATCAATCAGTTATTTTTGGATTCAAAATCTATTTAAAGTCGCCTTGGGTGCAACATTGTAAGCAAGGAAAATTGAAGATCAATAAAATCTTATTCTTCAAAAGATGGCTGTAGCAATTGAGCTCTGTTCTTATTTATTTGTTTAAGTTCTAACACTACTCTGTTAAAATCCACGAGTTCCTTACACCACTTAATGCCATCGATTTCTGCCATGGAGAGAATACCAAAGCCCCTAAAATTAGAGTGGCCCGATCAAACCACCAACATCCCAGGTAAACGAACTCGATAGACCCTTGTGGGCTCTTCATTGAGCTTGCTGCAGAAAATGCCATGTCCTTCTTAAGGGTTCGATCCACACCCAAAACCCAACCACTCGCCAAAATCCCAAAAGAAACAATTGAGATGAGAAAATTTGATTTTTGCGCCATCATCGTAAAAATCAATAAACACATTACAAACCCCAACATTATGCATCGAATTATTGAAGTCATAATAGTGGTGGTCGGTCAAGATTCAAAGTCCATGTGGAGGTTTAATGCCACCCATAAGTCATACTCATTATCCAAATCAAAGTCCTACGTGGATAATGGTTCGAGTTAATCAACACTCCACAAGAACAAATCCAAGACGAAGTTTGAACGGAATGGTCCCCGTCATTGTGGCTTTGAATAAACAAGGTCGAATAATCAAAAGACACACATACGACGACCCAAGTAAATAATATGAATAAGCATAACATCCACAAGGCATATATAATTGCAGAGAGCAGCATGTAACCATTCGTGTTCAATGAAGAGTGGGTTGGACAAATTCAGTCATAATAATCACAACACTTAATATGGGGCATGGAACAAATATGATTTTTGTCGTACAATGATACCAACAATAGTATAAACTCCTGCATGACACCAGTGTGGACTAACCGAATACAAACAGAATGCAAAGCTTAAAGAGCAGAAATGGAATGAACTAAAAATGACGGGAAAAGACTCAAAAAGACCAATGGCTTAAAGTCTCTATTTTTAACAGTTTTACTTGTTAAGAGTCGCATCTAACTGCATATACACCTCAATACCACCTTACTCTAATGCCGAAGCAACCATCGATCTTAGCTCATTATCCAAGTTCTTACATTTATCGAAACAAGACGTCAACGATATTTGTACAGGACATAATATTAATAATAATAAAATTTTGAACTGAACAAAATAAAACATGATATACTGAATCAAGCATAATTATCTATAGCAGTAATGACACCGAATTATGATTAATAACTAGATACCAAAACATAATAACCGCAACATAATCATTTATACAATAACAAGTCAGCTAAGACCAGGCATCAGGGTAATATCAATGTCTCATATAGCAACCAGAGTGCATCAACAGGGAGGGTCATAACAAAGACGCCCTAGGTAGCCAAGAGTATTTGGGAACTTATATAGTGGAAAATGAAATATAGATTGGGGATTTGATTAGGCCATTGAGAGACTCATATTTTACCGATCCCCATAGTTATTGTTTGACAAAGACATTAGAAATGTTGGTAAGTGAAGTTGAATCGGTGACGGGTTAGAATGATAGGTGGGAATCATGTATGAAGCTATGTAGGGCATATTATTCAATACAATTGTTACAATATAAATATGAAATAAAAAAAATAACAAAAGATAAATATGTTTATTATTTATCGATTTAAAAATTAATGTACAATTTTTTTTGACATGAAAATACTTCTTAATATAATAGTGTCACCATAATGATAGTAAACATATTACTTTGGATCGATGGTGGATGGTTTTTGATCTCGTTTCTTGTAATAATCATAACAATTTATTATATTTTTATAGGAAACTTTATTAATAGTTTGATCTCATTCCTTTTAACCGATGTAGAACTTGATCATGTCTTTCTACTAACCACCTAATTGTTATAACAATTATTTATCTTTATTTATTGATTACTAATAGCCATATTGATATGTCCCTATACTAAAATGTACATGGAAAAATCTCAAATCACATGTTAGGGTTATATATATTATTCTCAAATATATTTTTAAATAATAATAAGTGGTGTCTTTTTTATTAATTGATGAGGATCATCATTGGAATTCAAAGTTATGATACATGTAGAGTTTAAAGGATTATCATCTATAGAAGTCAGACATAAATGGATGAAGATATTTGTGATAAAATAAAAGAACTCATTTTTTTAAAAGTTAGTTCTAGTTTATATATTTATATTTTTATTATTACTATATTTTTATTTTTTCTCCCCATTTTTAAATTTATGTAAGATTTAAGGAGCTTTATAAATATATAGATTTTTTTTAGGTTTGGAATTCATTTTAGATCTTCGCAAGTTTTATGAAGCTTTATAAAATTTAAGTGAGATTCATAATCTTACGAAGCTTCATACATCATAAGCAGTATAACGAGTTTAAGAATTTTTTTTAAAATTAAAACCTTCTTTGCAAACCCAATTTTTTTTATAAACTTAGTTAGAAAGTTAAATTCCTCTTTGAAATCCTATTTTACCATCTTACAAAGTTCAAATTTATCATTTACACCATGTTGGTTCCAACAAGAGAATTTCCTTAAACCATGTGAATTTCTCATCAAAAACATTGACAAGTTTGGAGAATCTAAATCATCATTCTCAAAAATAAAAATCCATAACTTTGCAACACTATGACACCTTACAAAATATAAATGCTTTGGAACTTGTTCCATTATGTAAACTACACCATTCACAATTTTTGCATTGTGAACTTTTAGATTATGTCATTGTCATGTGCGTATATTGAATCATAAAAAGGAATGTCGAAATGATTGTTTAGTATCTTCGTACACCACTTCTTCAAGGTGTTGTTGTGCATTAATATTTTGATCATAGGATTCCCAAATAAGTGTTGGTACCATGACAATAGAACATGTTATGGTTCTAAAAAAAGATGTTAAGAATCAAATGCCATGCAATGCATTTTATTGGAGTTGGTATATTAATTTGTAAATAACTATTTAACATGTGTAATTAGTGATCAACTGCCAATCAGAAGTATTCAACATGGAAAACTTATTGTAGTGCATATTCTCTAGTATACGACATGCATATGTGTAGACACTTAATTTTGGTAAAAGCCTAGTAATTTTAATGTTTTAGTATTATTTTGTGAATATCAATTATTGGATCATATTAGGATCTTAATCATGTGTTCATCTCTCTTTCCCTCTCTATGCGTCCATGTGCTTCTCTCCATCTATTTTCTTCCTCCTTGTTGTTTTTATGTGCATACCATTTTTTCTTGTTTTTAATCTCTAGCCATTTTGAAAATGGTTTGACACTTTTAAGGAAAAATACAAAAGTGATTGGTTTTTATTTTAGTCCTTTTACCTTTTTAATTTTTTCTATTTTGTGGGCCCTATTTTGTCATCTTTTCTAATTTTATTTTTGTTGATTTTCACACCAATAGGCCCCTAATTTGATATATATATCCTACGGACTTTTAATCAACAAGGGGTAAGAAGTATCAAGAGATCCTAAGCTATTAAGTAATATTACTTGATCAATCTACAGTAATCATGTTTATTTATCTGCATGATTTTAGCAAGAGAAGGACTAAGTGAAAGATCACATAGTTTCATTTACTAACATAGGAAAAGAAGGTTAAGGCTTCTCTATCAATGAGTTTGGTCACTCACTTGTATAGAAATACATGAGTCCTTAATCTCAACCTGATATATAGAGCATTCCCCTCTCAAGGGCCTTGGGATAACACATATGCATATGTCATTTTATCCTGGATGTATTTCTAGGTATTGAGGAAAAATTAGGCTTATATGAAAGGAGATAAGATTATGGTATGTACATGCATAATTATGCTTATCAAAGAGACGTTTGTATTTACTTATGATGAAGGGTATTATGATTTTTTCAATCTATATAGATCTATAGAGCCAATTTTGGACTAGGCTAACTATTTTCAAAAAGACTGTATCTTTCAAGATGTTCCATTTTTTTCACTTCCCTTTTCATGGTGTATGAAAGTGGTCAATACCATAAATCACTACATGCAATATAAAGTTTATTTTTCACTAATCACATAGCATGTTCTTAGAATTTTTAGCCTCTATCAGAACCCAGGCTAGTTAGGATTAGATATTTATCCATCCATTTCTCTTTTTCATAATTACACACTTACATTTTAGTTTGAATGTAATTTTAGTCATTTACATTAAAAATTCTAGTTTTGTATTTACTTTCATAATATATTTATTATAATACCTTTGATGTGGAAGTGTTTTACTAAATTTTTTGCAAATCTTAGTATCTTCTAACCCACCAAGGTTCCTTTCTTTCTCCATCTTTCAATGTAATACTTCATTTCATTTCTATTTTGTACAAGTTGGTATTCTTTAAAAAAAAATCCTACAACAAACTAAGTCAACTTGGTTGACTTCATTTTATATTCTGTCATATGTCTAAAAGACTAAGTTAATCTGGTTGACGTAGTTATTAAGGACTCTTACTTATACAGTATAGTAGAGATTGTATCGACTCTGTTCTATAATTTTTGCATACAATTTCATCTAAACTGAATTTGTACCATTCTTAATTTGGGAATTGAACAAATATATGCTAGTAATTAATTCACACTTTCATTTTCAATTATATGCATGTTTAGAGTGGCTCACATAGTCTAATTAGGTGGTTTTCCAAAAATATCATTTATTTGTATTATTTTTATCTTTTTGCACACACTACCAAATCACTCAAATTTCAAAATGCATTTAACATTTTTTCTAATGCATACCTACTTGGATTTCATCACCAAAGGGGAAGCTGACTTGGTTTTCTAGATAAGTATATACACATGATTAATGGTATTTATTGGCAAATCATTCGACACCCTTATCACTCTAGGATTGTGAAGTGAGGGGTAGGCCCCAATACCATGCCAATACCATTGCTAATACATATCCTTTTCAACTTAAATATCTTGAAACCATCCATAGATTACTTTTTAGTTCCATACTTTTAGCCAACTTCCATATTATACTTAAAATAACACTTTATAATAAGCTAACAACACCAAGATGACCACTTAGTTAGCATTTACTTTTTAGTTGATTACTTACTCTCTAATAATTGTATGTTGTATTACAAAAAATTGCATTTCCTAGCATTTGTGCAAGGTTTTGTGATGTGTGCCAATTAGATCATCCTCATTGATCCAATTGTTTATGTAATTATTTCTATTTATTGCTTCAAATTATATTTGTAAAACTTTTCCCTATTTCAACATACTATCATTCTATTTGACATAGTCTCTTATAGACTATCTTTTTCCCTATTTGTAATACTAAGCTGACCTGGTCAACCTAGTACTCTTATGCCTTCCCTTTTTGTAGTACCAAGTCAACCTAATTGACCTAGTACTCTTCTACCTTCCCTATTTATAATACTAAGTTGACCTAGTCAGCCTAGTACTTTTTTGCCTTCCCTATTTGTAGTACTAAGTCGACCTGGTCAATCCAGTGTTCTTCTACCTTCTTTGTTTATAGTATTATATCGAACTAGTCAACCCATTACTCTTATGCCTTCCTTATTTTTATTACTGAGTTGTCTTGGTCAACCCATTACTCATCTACCTTCTATCTAGTAGTACTA
This sequence comes from Torreya grandis, assembly GCA_037957365.1. Taxonomy (NCBI): domain Eukaryota; kingdom Viridiplantae; phylum Streptophyta; class Pinopsida; order Cupressales; family Taxaceae; genus Torreya; species Torreya grandis. The sequence goes on from JARHVA010001690.1 coordinate 2,240,990, forward strand.
AGTCAATATGGTCGACTCTATACTCTTCTTCCTTCTTTCCAATAGTACTAAGTTGACTCAGTTGACTCTATGCTTTTTTCAACCCTTTTTTAGCCATACATAGTCAACCCAATTGGCCTTGTATCTAATTACTAATCATGGTATCTTATTTGAACCACTTAGTTTTCTATTTCTCATTCCTTAGCATTCTATTCATTTCTTCAAACATCATGAAGTCCACTATCGAAATTTTCTTTCAAAAACTTAAATCCATTTCGATAATATATGGGGAATTCATTTCTCCTTTTGTTTACTTCAAAAGAGAACACTCACTCTTGGAGTACCTCTTCCCTTCAATCTTTAGATTTTAACATGGTTCAAATCACACCTCAAGATGAAGTAGGTGGATCCAATCCTTTTTGTATCTATCAAGATAATTCACATCTTCAAGATTTTCAACTTAATATGGGATTAATTGGAACAAATATATCCAACAATCCCACTAGTAATCTACCTTCTAATAACCCTCCCCCTAATACCAATTCAGGAAGTTCTCCTAAAAACACTAACCTGCAAATTTATATGACTCAACTTATTGCACAAGTTATATAATAAATGAACATAATGAAAACTTCTAACACCTCTTAAATGATGCAATTACAACATAATTTGATCAATATGGCTAATCAACCACCGGTTCTAAATACTCAAGCCAACCCAAATTTTATTCCTTTACCTCTCAGAGATGCCTCAAAAAATGTTATTCCTCAACCTATCATGAATAAAAAATGCTTCAAAATAGCCAAAACAAGCCTTTAGCTCCTTTGATTAGTTCCATTGATATTGATAATATATCTCTAACTATCAAGTATGATGGGACTAAAGACCCTCCATCATTTCTCAAAGCATTTGGTAATCTTTATAAAGAGTGGATCCAAACAATTACCTTCTTCACAGTTAAACTCTTAGTTAAAACCTTATCTAGTGATGTATTAGAATGGTAAAACCAACTTCCCCAACATTCCATATAGAAACTTGAAGATTTAGTCAATCCTCTATTTAAATAATTTGAACACAATGATCTTACCAAAAATTGCCTTAACCATTTCATCAATGTTAAACAATCTCCCATTGAATCAGCTCATGATTTTATCAAACAATGGAAATCTCTAGTCCATAAGGCCAACCATAACATGAATGATGATAATTTATTTAAACTCTTTATAACTTCTTTAACTCTTTCACTTTAATATAATGTTCAAACTTTTGCTCCTCCAACGCTTAATGAAGCTCTTGACCAAGCTAAACATCAAGACTTCTTAATGAAGAAATTTGAACCTAATACCAAAATACTGAAAGGATATTTTCAAACTTCTACTAATATTATCACTAGCAATACTCCCCAAACCAAACTAGGAGTTGCCAAAGACTAAAATCCCCCATCTTCTCACATACCACTAATGGTACAACAAATTAAATAATTATTACTTCCTTTTAAACCCTTTTCTTATCCTAATAATCCTCCTAAATGGTATGATCCTAATCAATTTTGTTGGTTCCATGTTGACATTGGGCATTCCCATGAAACTTGAAGAGGGCTTACTAATTTTTTTGTATCCTACATGCTTGGTGATTACTTCAATCATGAATCCATGATCCAACTCCATCGTCAAGAGTAAAACACCACTTCTCAAAAATGACAAGATCCTAAAGTTTCTTCTTCTAATAACTAATTTTTTTTCCCTATATCTACTAATCCACCAAATATTAAGGATGTTTGTGCCATTGATTCTAACTGTGACCAATATTACAACAATTCTCAATATTTTAATGCAACTAAAGTTAATTATCATCATAAACCAACTCACAAAGATCCTATCATAAAACTTAAAAACCATCTTTTGAGGAACAACTTCTCAAAGATACTACAACCACTCATTTAGTTTTGGAATCCCATAAAGCACCATCTCTTTCTTCTTAATCCCAAACAACTTCCATTCCTTTAAAATCTACCATACCTTATAAAACTCAAACTGGTTCTTCTTCTAAATCCCATTAGAACTTCCTTGAATAACTTAACTCAATGCCTTGGAAGATTAAACTTATAGAGTTAGTTCATACTTTCCCATATCATCACCAATTACTCATGCAACAATTACAAGAAATTAAAGAACCATCTTCTATAGATGAATAACCATCCTTTATTGAACCTCAACCTACCAACGTGTATACCATTGAATTCATTTGTCCTTCTTCCAATCCTTCTATTGAATTTCTTGAAGAGGGCATGATTAATAACTAAATCTTTTTCCATGCCGACGATCCACCATTATTTATCGAAACCTACAAGTCACTCTTGCAAATTCAGATGATGATGAACCTAATGACTTACAACACTAATGAGCTACCTCCTTATATCTTAGAGTGGCTTCCTCCTTTTTATTACCTTGTGATCGCACTATACCTATTTTTGATGAGATCATTGATTTCCCCCCTCAATGCAATGATAAATAACTTTCTTCCCCAAAAGATGACTTAACATAAAATGACTATGAAGTGGCCCAATTATTATAAGATCCTCTAATCATGTCTCCACAAAAATTTAGTGACCTTAGAATTTCACCTTCTAAAATGCCCCCTGAATCTCAAACATATACCATCTATCCAAAATATGATGATAACCGCATCATGGCCCAAGCTCAATCTCAAGACTTGTATGTACAAAATTGTCAAAAAACTTTAGCTCAAATACATGCTTCCAATTGTGATGTTCACACCATTTCCATGGATTTTAAATTAACTCCTGAATGTCATGTACTTTCAACTAATATTCCACTTCTTGATACTCATTGGGTGGTTAAAAAAATCCTAGCTTTAGAACCTCCAAAGATTATTTCTTCTTCTCTACCACCTATAAATCCCAGCATCTAATTCCTTCCTCATCAAATAAATTAATGACACACCAATCTCATCCAATCAATCTACTCCTATGACTCTCAAGATTACGTTAGATGCCAAGGCCATAGATGTCTGTCAAATACATTCTAAGTATGATATCCATGGTAATCAAATTATTGATCTTAAAGTAGATGCTGAGTTTTATGTCCCTCTTCCCACTCTGCCTAGTGATGAATCTATTCTTGAATTACTTCATTCCTGAGAAATTCAACTTGCTTATCGACATCATAAACTTAATAAATTCAAAAATAAAGCTCCTTGTTTTAATAACTTCATCACTAACATTGACCCTAAAGCTAGTCTAATTTATTATTTACCACATGCACCATACCACTTCCAATATGGAAATGTTATGCTTATCAAAGAAACTACTCACATTGAATATGGTAATCCATCATGCCTTTAACTAATCATAGCTTTTCACAAACTCACATCTATTGAACATGATAACTTTAGATTATATTTTGATAAATATTGTGAGATCTTTGCTTGGTCCTATGAAGACATGTCTGGTATTGACACTAGCATTATGGTGCATAATATCATCATTTATCTTGATGCCAAACCTATGCACCAAAAGCAACAAAAATTTCCACCTGAGGTTTCCACCTTATGTCATAAATAAATTATCAAACTTCTTGATGCTAAGTTTATCAAACCAATGGAATATTATGAATGGGTTTATAAAATAGTCCCTATTCATAAAAAATCCACAATGGTCATTTACATTTGCATTGATTTTCATAATATTAATCATGGTTGTCCTAAAGATAATTTCCCTCTACCTTCAATATATGCCATTGTTGATTGCACAATTGGTTATAAGATGTCTCTTATGGATGGTTTTTGAGCTGTAACCAAATTTACATTTCCATTAAAGATCAACATAAGACCACTTTCACCATGAAATGGGGCACCTATTGTTATGTCAAAATGATATTTGGCCTAAATTTTTTTGGAGATACTTATCATCGAGCAATGACCCATATCTTTCATGATATTATTCATAAAATTATAGAAACCTATGTGGATGACCTTATTGCTAAGTCTAAATGTTGTAAGACTCATCTTTTTGATCTTACCATCATATTTGATTGCCTTTTTAAATATAAAGTTAGAGTAAATCCTTACAAATGTGTCTTCGATGTCACATCTGGAAAGTTGTTAGGATTCTTTATTTCTCTCTGCAGCATCTATGTTGACCTTGCCATGATTAATGCTATCATTAACATGCATATCCCTTGATCCATTTTGGATATTCGTACCTATCTTGGTAAACTTGGGGAAATTATATGATTCATCTATAAAATGGCCTACCATATCCACTTAGTCAATTCTCTTCTTAAAAAAGGCAATGCTTTATAATGGACGGATGCTTGTCAAAAAGCATTTGATAATATGAAAGAATCATTGCTTCACCCACCTACTCTTCATCCCACTTCAAATGATCGACCTTTGATCTTAAATACCTTTTTCACACCGATATTAGTTGGGGTAATGATTTCCCAACAAGATGATACTGGAAGAGAATATGCCATCAACTATATCATTTGAAGCCTCATTAATTATGAAAAATGTTACACAAAATTCAAACATGATTGCCTCGCCATCTATTTTGTAGCCAAAAACTTTGACATTATATGCTTTATCAGACCACTTATGTTATCATCCATTTGGATCCTCTTTATCACTTTTTCTCCAAAACCTTTCTTCCCAGTGATAGAATTGTCAAGTGGATTGTCATTCTCATGAAATTTGATCTCTAAATTATTACACAAAAAGTTATCAAATGAAAAATCATCATTGATCAACTTGTCATAGCTCCTATACCCACTACCAAACACCTTCAAGATAACCTTCTTGATGATAATATTCTCTATATTGAAGGCCTCAACCAATCCATATCCATTAGATATGGTTTCCATAATTTCACTACTAATCTTGAAGCACGTAATCTTGATGAATCTACTATCCTTCCTGATCCTACTAAACCAAATATAGTTATCAAATAACTTCCTAAAATTAATGTTGATTTACCAGAGGATACTTGGACCTTTCATTTTGATGGCACTAAATTCCTTCAAGGAGATGGGGAAGGTTGTATGTTTATGAGCCCTCTTAGAAAAATTATCCATTTATCTTTTAATTTAAAATTTGACATCACTAATAACATGGCATAGTATGAATATTTAATCTTAGGCATAAGAGCTACCCTTGATTTAGATATCCAATACCTGCATACTCTAGGTGATTTCAAACTCATTTGTCACCATGCCAATGATGATTATCAATGTAAGAGTGAAAATCTCATTTCTTATCATCAAATTTCAAATACTATCACCAAATATTTCATTTATTTCACCATCAAACCTATTCCTTGAAATCAAAATTCTATTGTTGATTTCTTCACTTATTCAGTCTCTCTTTTTCATCCACACTAAGTTCTCACCGATCCCACTTTTCTTATCCAAATAAGAAATTTTTTATATTCTATTCCACCCCACGATTCACTAATCTTCCACATCCAGGCCATCACCATTTGATAAAGTTTGTGGTATAAATATATCATTCAATTTTTGGAACACCAAACTTATCCTTTCAGCCTCAACACCTGTGAAGAGACTCGCATTCACAAACAAGCTTTTAAGTATGCATTTAGATACAACATCTTATATTATCATAATGCTGAAGGTACCTTTCTCCATTATGTTATGCAAGATGAGATTCCTCCTCTTCTTGAACAAGCACATGGGGGCATTTATGGTGGCCACTGTAGTGGGCATGCTATAACTTGTAAATGCCTATGTATGGGATACTTTTGGCCCACTCTTGAAAAAGATGACATAAAATTCTCTAAAATGTGTACTCCATGGCAAATTCATGATGATTTAATTCATTCACCTTTGGTCGAGATGCAAATTGTATAGTCTCCCTAGTCATTCTCCATGTCAGGATTAGATCTCATTGAAAAATCACCTTGCTCCCAAGATGGGTATGTCTTTATAATCACAACAATAGAATATTTTACCAAATGGGTCAAGACTATACCCCTTTTTAATTTCATTAATACCACCATATTCAAATTTATTCTTAATCAAATCATTTTCCACTTTGGTGTCCCTCATACTATCATTTCAGATAATGGTGGTAATTACAAAAATAAAGATGTCAAACAACTTTTTGCTAAATTTAAAATCAGTCAAAAATTATCCATAGCCTATCATCTATAATATAATGCCCAAACTAAGGCCACTAATAAAATCTTTAATAAAATTCTCTAAAAGACAATTCATGAAACCTAAATAGATTGAAACCTTCATCTCTATCATATTGTTTGGGCTTATCTCACTAATATACATACTACCATCGGGGCAAAGTCATTCTCTCTAGTCTATGGTTTTGAATTATTCCTCCCACTAGAAGTTGAGTTTCCTTCTCTATGTATAGCTCTTAATGGTATCATACCCGATGAAGAATTACATGAAGCTTACCTTCATGCTCTTGATCTCCTTAATGAACACCATCTTTCTGATTTATAACACAATCAACAATAAAGGCCCGTAAACAACATAAGAAATGCATCAAATTTCACACATTTCATGTTGGTGATCTTGTCCTTAAATTAGACTACACTCATGATAAAAAAGGTAAATATGCCCAAAAATGGTGGGGCAATTATTTAGTCAAAGATATTATTGGTCCCAGTACCTATCGCCTTCAAACAAATGAAGGTCATACTTTCAAAGAACTCACTAATGCACAATTCCTCAAGAGGTATTTTGCTTAAATAATTCCCTTATTTTCCTTACTTTATATATGATCTCTATCTAACACTTTTCTTAGGATACTTACATGTGTCTCACCTGCTGCATTAACTCTCTCTTTTCACAAACCTTAGTCCTTCCTTTTGGTCTTTTGGTTTCATCTTTTTCTCATGAGTTGCATTATAAAACTGTGGATAGGACACAATCTTCCTCATGATTTTTCACTTTTATTCTTATTGCTTCCTTACTTTCCAATACTTTTTGGCACCCCTTTGGGTTTGTATTTTATGAGTTGTAGTGTAAGACCATGGATAAGACCTGGCCTTCCTCACAAATACCATATTTATCCCATTTACTTTTCACATGATTTATGCATCCTCATGGGTTTTTAGTTTATGAGTTATAGTTTAAGACCATGGAAAGGACCTAGCCTTCTTCATAAAATCACCATTTTTTCATTATTAATTGTCTAGAATATGTTTGTAATGGTTACAAGTTCGTGATCTTTGGTCTTCACTTTAGTTTTTGCTTCTTATGTAGATAAATTTTGCACAACAAATGATGTTAGCATGTTTTACTACATTTTCTTCATTCTTATGATAAAGAATCAAAATTTTCTATCATTGTATCCCTTTCTCTCCCTTTGTCACATTTTTTTATGATTTTAAATAATTCAAATTGTTTCTTGTTTCATTCCTCTTGGTTTCCTTTCTATTCACTCCACATTGGATAAAACATGGTCAAAGTCAAGATAAAACTTTTATTTAACTTGACTTTAAAGGACCCTTAGACACCATGCTCTCTAAGTTCTCTATCTTAGTAATCAAGTCCTAATTATTCAATTGAAAGTTATCTTTAACACCCATGTTTGCTTTTCCAAATCTGTATGAAGGATGAGTACTAAAAGCCACAAGAAAGCTAAAATATAAATAATTTGAAATAAAAGGCAATGATATCAAATGACAACATAAAAATTTCAAATTCTAAAATCACACCAAAAGACATCATTTCAAGCACATTTTCTATCTCCAATTGAAGTTCAAACTCCACAGTTGGCCTCACACTGGAGCCAAGGTCGATTGGGGCACGATAAACCATTAGATTGGAATAGGAGAATTCAACAAACTCTATGGTTCTACCTACTTTTTCATGCAAGTACCCAATCTTCAAAGTAGACCTATGACTTTATAAGGGGTCCTAAGAAATGGAGAACACAATATGGGAAGGTGGGTCCATTTTTATTTTCATGTATCTAGCCTTCATAGGATAATCTACATACTTCATTTATTGACCTAAGACTAATGTGGCTAGGAAAATTTCTTCAGAGTCCTTAAGGTTAAAATTCCTCTTGTTTTGAAATACCTAATTTGAGTGTCTTGATTTCAATATAGAGTTCCTCTACCTTGGTTTTTACTTCATTTTCCCCTTCACCCATTTCATTTCCCCCCTTGATAGGAAAAATGTGATTTTAATTTTGTTTTCCCCTATTCTATACTTCCTTCTTCTTCACATCTTAAAAAAATAATAGCACTACTTTATTTCAGTTTTTTTTGATCTATCCTTAAAACAAAAATGACATGTTTGAGCAACTACAAATTAATTTCTTCACACCATGGCTCTACATTTCTAGACTTGCTTTGATTTATTTTACCATTTATCATTATTGTACTACCCATTTTTACGGACACCTGAGTTTATTTCTAATTTCATGTGCTTTTCCCATTATTAAGTGAGGTTGGTTTGTTACTTATCACTCACTGTTGTTTTCCCTTTTATGCACCTTTTTTCATTGATGATTGAGGTTGGCTTGTTTCTTCTGACTCATCAATGCTGTTTTACCATTTTCACTTGCCCATATTTGTTTAAGAAATGATTGTTACTACTTTCATATTGATGTTGATTACCATATTTTCTTTGACATGTATCCTTGGTTTGATTTGGTGAGTTTATCTTTCTTACTTTAGGTTTACTTGTTTGAGTTTTTTGTTCTTTAATAGCCTTGGATTTTTTGTTACCCAATTTACTCTAAATTTTAACTTGGTCATTTGGTCTAACATAGCACTTTTTAACCCATCTTACCAAATTTCTATGTTCATGACATCCACATAGAACCAATTATCTTGGCTTTTCCTACATTTATTTGTTTTTTCTCTTTAGTTTTGTATTATTGGGTTTATTGAAAGTAATATTTGTACCCTCCACAATCAAAAATATAAACACAATAGAAAACCATTCAATAATAAAGGTAAGTAAAGGTATGTATTACATTTATTATTAGTTATTTTATGCCTTAAAATACTACAATTTTTTTTAGATTCAGCCTTATGTGTCATCATGTTATTTTCCTAAAGAGCCATCCCCTATTGCACCTACATGACACATGATGAGCTTTGAGTGTGGCATATGTGTACAAATAATATTTTCAACATTTATCAATTTTTGATGCTTTTTCTCGTACAAGAACATGTCGAGTCTCAATCTCTCTGAGTGCATGCCCTAGGGGGTGTGAAAGAGGTGGGCATACCATTGGTGATTTTTAGGATTGTTATCATTTTTTCCACTTTATATATACACACTTGTCTCTTAAAAACCATTCCCCTAAGCTTTGCCTTATATTTTGCTCCTTCTTCTAGTAATTTACCACCTTCATTACCCATTTACCTAACCTAAACCCCTTTTTAGTAGTTTACATGACTATGTCGACCAGGTCAACCCTGTATTGTTATTTACAATGACTTACTAAGAACTAAGTCAGTGATGTCCAACTTAGTTCATTATCTAGTAAAGTTCTATTCAATTATAATACTAGGTTGATCGAGTCAACTATGTTAGTCTAAAAATTTTAAAGTTTTTAGGGTTAGATCCTATTATATAAACACATCCATCTTTCCATTCTTAGAAAATAATAGTTATTAATCATTTTCACTTCTTTAAAATCTACTCTTCCACTATTCTACTTGAGGAGTCTTAGCTTAGGGTTTACATTTGGAGAAGAATATAGTCTTGTGGAGAAGTTTTGGATGTTTTTGCCTTTCTTAGTGATCCTTACAAACCACAACAACCTCTTATGAAGCACCTTTAGCTAAGGGAGAGATTGAATCTCAATGGGTTCATCTTCAAGGTAAGTATATCTAACTTTGTTCCTCTCTTTAGTAGATAGAAGTAGCACAAGTAATGTCTTTTGAATAATATTGCTCTCTCCATGCATTAGGGTCTTACCTATATATAGCTTAAATAGGATTATCTTATGTATGTTTATTAACCCCCACTTTGTGCCACAAGCTTTGGTGAGCACTAGGTTAGATTTTTACTTTACTTGTTATTAGTATAGTGAATATGAAAATGTAGGACCTATTTAGGGTTATTATATATTTTTTATTGATTGGAGGATTTGAAACCATCCCTAGTGATATTATTTTGGTAAGAGATCTCTTGGATAAGTCTACTGGATCCTTATCAGTCATGACCTGATTATCTAATGTATCCCTAATCGAAAGTGTAAGTAGGATCTATCTTCTCCAAGTTATGATTGATTTGTAGATATGTTGCATTTCCCATTGCGTACAATATGTATCATATAAATCACTTATCTCAAAAGGATATATACACACACACACACACACACACACACACACACACACACACACACACACACACACACACACACACACACACACACACACACACACATGACACTTAGATTTCCTAAATTACATATGTTACATACATGCCTTGATGAAGGGCAATGGGAATTGGAGTATTCTAGATTTCATACAAGGCCTTGAAGTACAAGGCTTGAATGTAATTGGAAGATGAAATGGTGCAAGTATCCTTCAAGAATGCTAAATTTAATTACGCCTTAATCCTACTGGACATTACTATAGACCAGTCACATCTAACCCTTGAGAGATAATGAAGAATATAATGAGCCTCCCAAAAGGGAATGTTTGATGGTCTTCCCTGTAAAATAATTTTTGCTTGAAATAAATGGAAAATATATTTAAGATATGGATTATTGATTTTTTCCATACGGATCCCCCTTCAATTTCAAGAATCTGTAATGAAAACCAAAAAATAGAACATGTAATTGAATTAGGATACCAAACTATATATAAGAAATGATTTAGTTATACTTAGGAAATGAATTAATAAATTTAACACTCACCTGATGGGTCAAAGGACACTTTGTAGAATGACTCAAAATAAATCTTATCATCTTTGAAGAAGAAAACCTTCATGCTCACAGGACTTGCATTACAATTTGGAAGATCCATTAAATTGTGGATATCCAATGGAGATGTGCCAAAGGATATTGTTTTATTATTAAACCAAACATGGAAATGGTCATTGTTATGATTAAAACCACCAACCAAAGATTTTATAAGGTTATTGTTGATAGTTAAATCATACTGAGGCATCTGCACAAGTCCTCTAAACCTGCATTGATCTATTTATTCAATAAAAGATTATGGCTGCTCCAACATCTGTAAGAAATCTGGACATAAAAGATTTTTGAAATCATAATTGCAAACCCCAAGTGATTTAATCCATGTTTTCATGGATTTGGAAGTCATTTTAACCTTATAAAAAGTGAATAAGAAGTAGGTAGGTTGATTTGGAAGTTGGAAGTAGTTAGGTAAAGTTAGAAAAACTTAAGTTGACTAGTCAGGATGAGAAAACATTTTAAGCAAAGTATGAAAATGAGTTTAATGTAAAGGTATTTATAAGTAAGGAGGGGAATTGGAGCATCTAATTGTCATGACTAATGATAATTGCATCACTATTGCATGGCAGTGAAGTGTTGTATGATAACAACGTGTCATGTGGTAACTGTCTAGCCTATCATATAAGAAAGTAACAACATTGAAAGAGAATCAAACAAATTTCAACTTGTATATACCATCCATATGTATCATGTCATATTAGAGAAAAGTAATATATCCATGTACAATAGTATAAGATATGATTAATTAGAAAGACACTTGTAAGATATGTATCTCAACATAGTAGAAAGGTCATAAGTAGATATATCCTGCATGATAGTGTAAAATATATAATAATATGCCCCAAACATAGGCAAGGCCATTGGATAGAATGGAGTCCAACATCTTGGAATTCATGCATGATATGCATGACTTACATCACACTTATATACCTCATAAATGCATGTGTGTTAAAAATGATATGATACCTAATAAAATATGTGATAAATAACATATGTAAAGAAATAAAATAGCAAATCATGCCATCCTTGGGACTTAATTTAGATTAATTTATTTTTTTTAATTTTAGAAATATTTGACTATTATTTTTTACATATATGCAAGAGGAATAGCAAGGATTTTAAAATAGAAGAGGTATGGACCTAAAAAAACCCACAACATGTGTCAAGGCCTAGTGTACACTAGATGTAATAGCTGGCAATGTGGAAAGAATGAAAGTAAGAAATTTACCTCCACTATATATGTGTATAAAATAATATAGCTCAATATTGTATGTGGAGATAATAATTTGCATGCCTCCAACAGGCAAGAATCGACGTGTGTTCATGTAGTGTGTAAAAGAAAGAGTATACAATCATGTAAACTCAAATGAAATCCAAAGTATTTGCAAATAGTTGATATGCCAGAATGATGAAGTAATATGTCAAAAAATATGTGCACTATAGTCACTATAGGATAAGTGTCATGGATGTCCAAATTAGGAGAGACAATCAATAGGAAAGGTCCAAATAAACAAAGTTTAGGGATTGAAAAATGGTATATGTAAAAGCATATGTACACATGTGTACCAAAATAGAGAAATAAAGTGGACGAGAAATCTAAGATATGTACAATGGATTATGTTTCTACTAGTCCATAAGTTTGTTAATGGGATGTGTATATGTAAGTCATGTGTCATTAAGACTATCATACCAATCTTTTTTATAATAATAATAATAATAATAATAATAATAATAATAATAATAATAATAATAATAATAATAATAATAATAATAATAATAATAATAATAATAATAATAATAATAATAATAATAATAATAATAATAATCCTCTTGGTATTGAAACTATGATATACGACTTGTATCATATTTTTCATATATATTTACAAAAACAAGTATGCCATATTGTGAAATTATCTTATTGATTTTTTTTTGCCCTTGGGTATGATCATCATCATGGGATCTTTCATCTTCCTTGAAACTAGAGAAGAATCAAGTATCATTGTTTGAATATTATGAAGATAATTAATTTATCCTTTGAATTATTTACTTGGAGATGTAATCATAGCCTTTTTAGAATATGCCTTATCATGTTTTTATATGGATAAAGTAGTTATAGTGTTTGAATCCTTAGGAACAACATTTTTACCATTAGTCATTTTAGGAACATATTTCTTTTGAATTTTCTTTATGAGAAACCCTTTTTAAGGATGATTTCTTTTGATTTTTTAAAGTTTTTTTTACAACTTATCTTTTGATAATTGATCTTTTAGTAAATTTTCCTTTTTAATTTGTTTTTAGATAATTTTTCATATTCCAATTGTTCCCTTTGATTATTTAATTGTTCCATTTGTAATTTTTCTATATGAAATCTTCTTTTTCCTCTCATTCCTTTTAAAACATTTCATATTCTAATTTTTCCTTTTGTAACCTTTCATGCTCTAATTTTGCCTTTTGTAAACTTTATTTATTTATTTTAAATCTTTAAAATATACACAAGTACTCATGAAACTAATCCAAACTATGATAAACATATAAGGTAAATATAGTAATGAATGTAAAATAATGGGTACAAAGGTTCTTAGCTTATCTTTTATAATATTTTGATTTGTAGTTGTCTGAATGCTGCATCTTAATATTATGTAAATAATTTGATTATGGTTTATCTTGACATGTTACATGTCCTGGTTAGTTTCATCAAGTTAGGTTAGTATCAGTAATTGATACTAACATGCAATTGTTGGTACTAACTCTGCACATAGAGAGCTCATGTTTTCTTCTAGGATGATGTGTCTATGTCTATAATTACCCTTTCTACCTTTTATCACCTTACGAATAACATAGATGCACATGTATGTTCAACCCTATTTATGAACAAGTAATCCAATATCAAAATGGGATGTCAAGTTAAAGGGTTGAGTTGGATTAACCTTGGCCAATCGCCATTGACTAACCAAGCACTGCACTACATTACCAGTACTTCAAAGAGAGCCTTAACACAATGTTTTTCTCCTACTAATGTGTATGCGTGTAATTATAGATGAAAGTATATATGTTTTTTTTCTTAACATTCCTTTTGGTATAGACATGCAAATGTAAATTGACCTTTGTAAACATTAGATTTAGATCCAAAGCTATCTTGCTGAAGTGATAATGTAACTAAATGTGTTTCATCCTTGAGTAGAAAGCAGAGTTCTTTGCCAAATTAATGTCACTCTACAAGATTAAACACCTCATTAGCCATCCCATAAACATGTTTCAATAATATGGAAATCTCATCTCAAGGTGAAGTGATCATGACTCTCCTTTTGGACCTTCAAGCCTAGCCATGCCTAGTAGGTCTACCTTGTCCTTGAAGCTCAAGATGAGTTTTTATGGATTACCATTCATTATGAAATATTATACACATATAATGTGATAAAATATACATGATTTGGCCCATTATAAATTTCACTTAGGTCCATAATTGAAAGTGATCTATTGTTTGGCTTCTAGGCATAACCATGCCTACTAGGTTTGACTATAACCTTTAGGAGTATGGGGTACCCTGTTGAGTTTCATCCCATTCATAAAGGTTTTTAATTTTTTATTATATTTACATCAAATCCTCATACCTCTCTCCAACATCCAAATAACTTCAAATTCACCCTATCACCTCCCTTCCTCAAACTTGTCTGTCTATGCACAAGGGGAAGTACCCCCTATCTGAGATAAAACAGGGGGACTTCCCCTATTTTTATAAAAAAAAGTGGAGGTTTTAGAGGTTTATATAATTTTAAAATATACTCTCCATAAATATTATCTCATGGTCATCTCATTTGAACTTCCAACTCTCCATTAAACCAAAAGAGACCCGTGACAATGTAGACTGTGCAAGGTTCCTTGACATGGATTGTAACTTATTTATTTGAGATCATTTATTTGTTATAAATCCATTGTGATATTTTCATGAGGCTATAATAGTCATGGTGACATTTACTTGGTTATTCCCTTCACTTTAACTCTTTATAAACTATTTTCCATACCTGGCTTCTCAAGACTGAGTTCACAAAACCCTAACTATGTTACTCTTTTAGACCCTAATATATGCACTTAATGCATGAAATAGGCCGTGGAAACTATCTAAACTTATTAATGTTTCCTTTTATTCACTTTTTAATTAATTTAGGCCCATTTTATTCATCTTTTATCCCTTATATACTTCAAGCAACAACCTATTTATCTTCTGCCCACCTCACAGTCAACTACGGGTTTTATAGGTATAGATTACTTTCTTGGGGATTGGTTAAAATTATGGAGGATCTAAATGAATCCATATCAATCATAATATTTCTATTTTATCATTTTGGATTGCTCATATTCTTCCATCAACACAAACTATACCCTACTATTTAGATTGAGAAACCCCTACCTATGGGGCCTGTTGTAGGTGCTTACATCTTTGAGTGAGGTGATTATGATATAAAAGTACCTTATTTAGTTCACCTTGAGGTTATATAAAATTGACATAATGGGATAAAAACCATAAAACACAATCATAATTCATTTTTTATTCATTTTACTTGTCTGATCTTGTAGGTGTCAACTCCATGATTGAGGGGTACTTGTAGGTGGTCATAGGGGTATACAAGACCTGGTCCAAGACCTCATTACATCAATTTTTCCATCATTTTCATGAATGTTTGTCCAATGTTGCTTCCTAGGTGGCAAAAGGCCATTTGCATCTTCAGGCCTATAGATATTACTAAGACATTTTATTGTGTTTTAGGGCATGTTTGAGGTCTCCAACAACCTATATCCCTTTACTTTATAACCTTCATTCTTGGCATGGGCCTAGTATATACTAGAGGAAATAAATTCTAATCATCCAAATGCCTTGGAATATCTATGAAAATATGTTGAAAGAAGGTTATGAAAACCCCTTAAACCTTTGATTTGGTCTTTTGGGGACAATTTCTCAAAACATAGTCTTTTGGTTCTTTAAGTTGGTTTCACACTTCCTTGCCATATTGACACTTTATATGTATTGTCAATGCTTGATCCTCATACCAAGGTTTTAAAAGGTGTCAATTTACCTACATTTATTCATGTAAGTTTTTGGTACCTTGCTTAACTACCTCTAGGTGGATGTTTTGATACACTAGAGTGAGCTAGAAGTGAATAACATGAAATTCCCCATGTATATGAACCTTATATGATTTTATCCAACAACATAACACATATTTCTCATTTATAAGAATTTAGAGTACATGTCCACCTTTCCACACATTATCATGACGTTAGCAAGACCCTATAGGTGTACATTAGGATGTTTTATATAGGCAGGGCATGGAATTGGGCAAGAACATATTAGGGAAAAGATTTAAAACCACTCAAATGCATTTGTCAACCCTCAAATATATGATATCCATTAAATACTCCTTGAAACCAACTTAAATACACCTTTTCTAACCTAAAAACACTTGCACACATCTAGGATAAAGTAAGCATAGGCATCTCATGATTGTTTTAGCATGATGAATAGGCTGGGGACTATACTTGCACCTTCTCCAAACATATAAATGGAATCTTTAAAATTTTGATGGATTTGGAAATTGATACATAATGAATAAAACTCTAGGAAAAATATAGACAAGCCCATACATGTGACTGCAATTGAAGTTAAGCATGGAGTTGACAATGGGGGATGATAAGGTTGTAAGCTACCTAAGACATGAGATGTTGAAGCCAAAACATGGAAGGAGGTGGTCACATGACCAATATACTTGTGGAACACCATTTATTAGATATATGACCTACAAGAGTAAACACTCAACAAACAAGAAGCACTTTAGCTGAAGCACTTCAATTTGTAAGATTTTTTCATGATCAAGGGGATGTTATAAAATTCTATCTCTGAGTCCATGTAATATCTCATCTTTTTGATAATTATGTCATCATTGTTAAATAGAGGGAGAGTGTCCTAATTTTTTATGTGTATATCATCTTGATCTTTATTGTATTTTTCATCTTTGGATGCATTATCATTGAAATCCACATAGTCATGGTGTGAAGGTTCCATATCTAGAGTTATGATAGGTCTCATATCCATGTTATAGGATTGAATAGTAGGAATCTAAATATGCTCTATAGGATTACAACCTAATATAACACTTCTTCTTAATGGAAGAGAAAGAGATTTTTTAGATGGCATATGGTAAACAAATTGGAATAGAGCTACAAAAATAGAATATATGAAATCTAAAAAATTGAAAGAAACTAATGAAAATAGGAAAAAGAAGGATGCAAAACTTATGAGCATATAGGGTTAGGATTTTTTTTGAATTTAGGGTTGATTTAAAAGAATTTAAATTATATTTAGATAAATGAAATCCTAATGTGAGATTGATTTAATGAGCTAGGTTTTGCCAAAAAATTAGAAAAATAGAAGTATGTAACCCTAATTTAGTGCACAAAAATTTAGAGAATGTAAACTAGGGTTTTGAGTAATATTTGAAGTAAGTCAGGCTCGCCAAATGTTTTAACATTTTAGTGTTTGACTAGTGTAAATCCTATCTTAGATTAAAGGGCTAAGTTGTTTAAATTTATGAAATAATATGCAATAAATAACCACTAATTTGTTATAGATTTGAGTTGCTTTGACATTCTAAAAATAATAATAAATATGTGAAAATAAAGACTTATCTAGAAAAATGTATTGTGGAAGATCTCAGTATTAAAAATTTAGTTACAAATAGGTGTGAGTGTCATCTATAATATCCCTAAGTTAAAAATTTCCTTGGATAGTAATATCCCACTTGGATAGTAATATCCTACTTGGATAGTAACATCGTGTGGCTCTAATGTCTTGAAAATGGTTATAGTGTCCTTTTTATAGGATTATTCCTAAATTTTGGGTGTACCTAGCCATGTGTTTCTAGGTTTAATTCCTACACACATGAAATCTAAAACTTTGTGTTATGCCTATAACATCTTATTTATGGTGTGACTCCCAATCCTTCTTGAAAGTATATCATGCGTTGAAAATGTGTGTTCGTTAGTAGGATAGGTTGGACATCTTCAACACCCCACTATGAAGAGAATTGCCTACATACTAATACTTTAAGGAGGGATTAAGCTCAATGTAGTTCTCCCACCTAGTGCTTAGTGTAATTACAAGTGAATACTATAATGATAGTGAGCTTAAATGCCTTGAGTGTGCTTGAGATTAGAAATCTTTGAAATTTAGGCTTAGGCCAGCTGTAGATGGTAGTATATACAAATAGGATAGAATAGGGATTAATAACCTTGATTTTTATAAAAATGTTTATTGTTTGAATAAGTTTTTTGCATTTATATTTCATCTGGTAGATATAGGTCTAAGAGTCTTGATTTTTATAGTGTTTTATAATTTGTGGATATAGTAGAATGTTCTTAGGTTGACCTTAGGAGGGTTATACATTTGAAAATATATCCAATCATGAGAGTTAGGTCAAAGGACACTAGCACAATGTGGGTCTAGTATCCTTAATGTGGCCCTAATGTCCAGTTGGTAGGCTGATCAACATGAAGGTTTAGCATCTGGGAATATAGGTCTAAGACTGTGTTTGAGCTAACTAGGGACATCTGCGGTCTACATAATGACTAGAAAAGTGTGATAAAGGTTCTAGGATAGGTCTAGGGCTACGCTAGGAATAGGTTGTCTGAAGTAGAACTCTTAACATCCAAATACCACTTTTAGGTGATTACACTAACACCTCATTATAGTTATTGAATGTTCTTTTGAGAATCCTAGTTATTGATTGATAATGTTTATTTATAGATGGTATTAATGTGATAATATAATTTATTTTATTTTTAATTCTCAATAAATTTTATATTAACAAGTATTTTTTTCACTCTATTTATTTGTGAATATAGGGTCCTTAATACAGAGTCAAATCCTTAAAAATAAAAAATTTAAACCTCAAATCAAAATTATAATATATTTATGTTCATAAAATTATAAAAATTAAAATTTGAAAAAATATTAAAAAATTAAAATAAAATAAAAAACATAAATCAAAATAAATAACATTTATTTTAAATTAAAATTGTTTCTACATCCAAATAAAATATTTATATTTAAAAATTATAAAAATTAAACATTAAACAAACATAATAAATCAAATAAATTATATTATAATTTAAAAAATAAAAAATTTGAATTCTTCTTAACTGAGTAAAATTCCCCAAAATTTATTGTAATTACATTTTTATACAAAATTCTATCTAAATTAAAATAAAATTTAGATACATACTAATATAAAATAAAATGTATTTTCTTTATTGAAAGCATGCTATTTATATTTATTAATAGATAACATCAAAAAGTGGGTGGAAAAGGATGTCAATCACACGACATAGATAAAGTATTATTATTGGGAGTTAAAAGGTTAAAGTTGTAATGATTTAAAATAATTGAAATAAAAAAAAGTCCATAAACATAAAGTTTATGTAACAATATAAAATATAAAACAAATTTCATTAAAGAGAATTAAGTTCTAAATGACTTAAATGAGGTAGAGGATTCTCATCCTCACTATGTTATTGTCATGGGGAGGAAATAACTAAGGCCAAACATAATAATTTACTCTAGGATGGGTTACCCAACCACTTTCACTACCATGACCACTCTAAGGAGAAGACCACCAACTCCTTGACCACTAGTAGGTGTAGAATGCCTATAGGGAGGGGTAAAGAAATAAAAATACATAAATGGTGTTGCTCCCTTTGATCTTACCAATGCCCTACATCCAACTACTAGAGCCATATTGCATATAATCAAAACCTATTGACTATACAACAAGTATTATAATAATGGTTGATAAAAGTGTAGATCCAAGTCTAATTTTTCAACTTAAATTTAAATCTATACAATAATATTAAATATAACTAATATTACATTAACAAAAATATAATCTCTTTTAAAAATAAAATGTTTATAGAGGAAGAAGATCACATGATTTAGTTTGCAGCCTCAACAATATGATCCATCTAGAAGGCCACCTCAACCTATGAAAATTATTTACCTTTTAGATGATGAGACACTAATTGATGATCATGAGGCAAATACACAATATAGGCCATTTGGAGTAAAGATACATGATTGCGATCTTTGAAAAGGAAAGGATGAGGAAGGAGAATAGATTCCATAAGAGGACTTGTTCAATATACTATTGTGTATAATTTAGTCTCCTCCATGTTTGCACAAAGTCACGCAATAAGTGATACCTTATGAGTCCCATGTGGTAATATAATATAAAAATCTTAAGGTTGATCCATCTATGGTTTTATATCTTTTAATATTTATAAATAGGATTTAATTATGATTTGGTGGTTTTTTCAATGAGTTTGTTTCAACTTTAGGTACTAATAGATTTCTCATGCTTGTTGAGATCTAAAAATAAATTATGTTGAGTGAGATAGTGTTAAAGCTCTTCATGATGTTGCATGAGCTATGGTGGCCACACAAAATAATATAGTTTAGGATCTATGGTTTAATCCCAATTCAATGGTCAATCATGTTTCATTTCAAGGGCATGAGAAACTCATACAAATATGAATCTAGTGTATTTAATCTTAGATTTTATCAGTGTTCCCTAATCTTCAAAAAATAGGATTGGACGTGTCTCTTGATACTAAGCATGTGAATAAAATTAAGTGTAGTTACATATGTTTTTAGGTTAAATTTTTACCATTCCACCATATGAGAGAATTCATGATCTATTTTTGAATCAGACAATTAGGAGCTCAATCTCTTAGCAACCACATACATCTTGATATTCACAATTTATTTTTGATGAAATATTATATTTCATTGAAGGAAAATTTAAATATATTTTTAACACAACTTAGTGGATGGTGTGACTATATTACTCTTCATACTATCACCCTTTAAGCAAAGATTATGGGATTATTAACAAAGTTATAAATGTTGATTTGGATGAGTCTTGAACCTTCCAACTTGAGATATAAATTATGGACCTTTAATAACAACTCAATAAAAAAAATGTGAAATATTATTTTATAGATGGCAATAATGTGATAATATAATTCATTTTATATTGAAGTCTCAATAAATTTTCTATTAATAATGATTTTTTTTCACTCCATTTATTTGTAAATATAGGGTTCTTAATACAAAGTCAAATCCTTAAAAATAAAAAATTTAAAATTCAAAACAAAATTATAATATATTTATGTTTATGAAATTGTGAAAACTAAAAATTGAACAAATATTAAAAAATTAAAATAAAATAAAAACATAAATCAAAATAAATAATATTTTTAAATTAAAATTATTTCTACATTCGAACAAGATATTTATATATATAAATTTATAAAAACTAAACACTAAACAAACATAATGAATCAAGATAAATTATATTTATAATTTAAAAGATGAAAAAATTGAATGCTTCTTAACTTAGTAATATTCTCCAAAAGTTATTGTAATTACATTCTTGTACAAAATTCTATCTATAATTAAAACAAATTTTAGATATATAATAAAATAAAATAAATTGTATTTTTTTTATTGAAAGAATGTTATTTATATTTATAAATAACTAACATATAAAAGTGAGTGGAAAGGGATATCAATCACAAGACATAGATAAAGTAGTATTATTGAGAGTTAAAGGTTAAAGTTGTAATAATTTAAAATAATTGAAATAAAAAAAAATTCCATAAACATAAAGATTATGTAACAATACAAACTATAAAACAAATTTAATTAAAGATAGTTGGGTTCTAAATGAGTTAAAGGAGGCAGAGGATTCTCATCCTCACTAAGTTGTTGTCATGTAGGGGAAATAATTAAGACCAGACATAAGAGTTTACTCTAAGAAGGGCCACCTACCCACTTTCACTACCATGGCCACTCTAAAGAAAAGACCACTAACTCGCTGACCACTAGTAGGTGTAGAATACCTATAGGGAGGGGTAAAGAAAACAAAAAAAACTATGTAATTGGTGCTAAGCCCTTTTGAGCTTAATAATGCTCTACATCCAACTATTACAACCATATTGGATATAATTAAAACCCTAATGACTATACAAGGAACATTAAAACAATGACTGATGAAGGTGTGGGTCTCAGTATACTTTTAACCTAAATTTAGATATATAATATAATACTAAATATAACTAATATTATATTAATAAAAATAAAATCTCTTTTCAACATAAATTTTTTTAAGAGGAAGAAGAGAACTTGCATTAGTTTGTATCCTAAGAAATATGATCCATCTAGAAGTCCACCACAACCTATGCAAATAATTCACCTTTTAGATGATGATCCATTAACTTATGATCATGAGGCAAACACACAATATAGGTAATGTAGAGTAAAGATACTTGAATCTTATCTTTGAAATTTAAAGGAGGAGGAATAGGAATAGAATCCATAAGAAGACATATTCAATATACTATTGTGCATACTTTAGACTCCTCCATCTTTGTATAAAGTCATGTAATAAGTGATACCCAATGAATTTCCTATGGTAACACAATATAAAAATGGTAGGTGGGAGCCATCTATGGTGTTGTAGCTTATAAGGCTTCTAACTAGGATTTGGTGGTGTTTTCCAATGGGTTAGATCAAACTTTACACTAACAAAAATATCATGCTTGTTGAGATCTAATAATAAATTGTATTGAGTGAGATAGTGTTAAAGGTGTTCACAATATTGTGTGAGATATGGTGGCCACACAAAATAAGATAGTTTAGGACCTCTGGTTTGATCCAAAGTCAATGTTTAATTAGGTTAGATTGCAAGGGCATGAGAAACTCATACAAGTAGGACTCTAGCGAATGCACTCTTAGATTTTATTAGTGTGTGCCCTAATATTCACAAAATAGGATTGGATGTGTCTCTTGATAATAAGCATGTGGATAAAACTAAGTGTAGTTATATATGCTTTTGGGTTAGTTTTTTAACATTCCACCACATGAGGGAGTTCATGATCTATTTGACGATGAGACAACTAGGAGCTCAGTCTCTTAGCAACCATGTACATCTTAATATTCATATTTTATTTTTGATGAAGTATTATGAAGTAACACAAAAAAATTAAATATATTTTTGACAAAACTCAATGGATGATGTGACTAGATTACTCTTCATACTAGTATCAGTAAATAAAATATCATGGGATTATTGACACAAGTTATAAGTGTTGATTTGGATGAGTCTTAAACCTTCCACCTTGAGATAGAAGTTATGGACCTTCAAGAACAAATTGATAAAAATAATGTGAAACATTTTTTCTATGGTTAGTCAACTACCTACCCATGCATGCAAACATTGAAATATATTAGAGAACACGAACATTGATCTTATTCAATATTTATAAGTTGTGACTATGTTTTAGTTGGAATTTTGTACCCATGGTATTTATACATTGGTGAATAAATATTTCATATGTGGGTCATCTATGGTGATGCATTTCTCATATTTTGTAAGAGTTATCCACCTTTTCATAGGATTTGATGAGGTATTAACCCAAAGTTAATTATATCAACATGCCTACCATAGATTGAGATTTTAGACAAAGCTCATAATAGTCATAGGAATATTCTGGCATTGTAAATCCACCCATGTGTGTTTTGTATATTGTATAGGTGCTAGATAATATAATACTATAAAAAATACATTGCACCTATTTTGAATGCTATGGCTTAGTGATGTATAAAGTGAAGAGGGTGGGTGAGTTTACCTGACTACATTGTGATGTAGTATGCATGCATTCACATACACACAAACACACATACACATACACACACAAATGCATAATTACATACATACAATATATATACACATACGTACATACATACATATATTTTGATGTAGTATGCATACACTTATATATATACAAACACACACACACACACACACACACACACACACACACACACACACACACACACACACACACATGTATGTATGTATGTATGTATATACATACATACATGTGTGTGTGTGTGTGTGTGTGTGTGTGTGTGTGTGTGTGTGTGTGTGTGTGTGAGAGAGAGAGAGAGAGAGAGAGAGAGAGAGAGAGAGAGAGAGAGAGAGAGGAAGAGAGAGAGAGAGAGAGAGAGAGAGAGAGAGAGAGAGAGAGAGAGAGAGAGAGAGAGAGAGAGAGAGAGAGAGAGAGAGAGAGAGTACACACACACACACACATTACACTCATTTTGAATGCTATGTCTTAGTGATAGTGAAAAGGGTGGGTGGGTTTACTTGACTGCATTGTGATGTAGTATGCACACACACACACACACATATGTATGTATGTACGCATATGTATATATACACATATATATGTATACATAAATATATATATATATATACACATATACACACACATATATATGTATATACACATATACACACACATAAGGGGGAAATGGCATTATTCATATATCTATGTATATATATGAGAATAATGTCATTTCTCCCTTATATGTGTGTGTGTATGTCCATACGCATGCACACACACACACACACACACACACACACACACACACACACACACACACACACACACACAGTCATTTCCCCCTTGTGTGTGTGTGTGTGTGTGTGTGGGTGTGGGTGTGGGGTGTGTGTGTGTGGGGGGGGGGGGGGGGGGTTGTGTGTGTGGGTGGGTGTGTGTGTGTGTGTGTGTGTGTGTGTGTGTGTGTGTGTGTGTGTGTGTGTGTGTGTGTGTGTGTGTGTGGGTGTGTGTGTAGATATAGATATCCATATCCATATCCATATCTATATCAAAGGAGGAAATGACATTATTCACCTTGTACAATATGATTAGGTATGTATTCATGTAGATATAAATGGAATTAATTATTTTTATTAATATAGGTTTTATTTCCACATTTTCGTAGCTTTTTTAATGTCTATTTATTTTATTTAAATTTAATTAATCATGCATGAATCTAATGAAGCATTTAGGATCCTAACATAACCTATTAAATCCATTAGAGTTGCTTCTATTTATAAAATGTGTTGGCACTTCATGGGTAATGTGTATTAGTTCTAGTTCTTAATGGATAAATAAAAGATAGAGCTAACATAAATTAATCTAAGGGTTGAAATCATAGTTGTGGAAGCTATGAATTTTTATATCTATGAGCATGAAATGATACAATACCTATGAAAATTAGATAACTTCATATTTGAATCTAGAGGATCATGCCAAAGAATTAACCCTAGTAAAATTTTATCTATTACAAATGGAGGAATATCTAATCCTAGATAAGGTATGAAGGGGAAGAAATTCAAAAAAAATATAACATGGATAAAGGGATTTACAATAATATATATACAAACAAAAAATCAATTTTGACTACAAATAATATGTATAAATACATGAAAATTTTAGTCTTATATTAATTTAGGGAGAGATATTATGCCAATCATCAGGATGTGATAAAAAAACATAGTTGATGTAGAGCATCACAAGGTAACATGAGAAGTTAGTGTGTGTAATAGTTTCATAATGAACATTTTTGGTCTTATCTAAGTGTAAAATGTATTTTAGGGTCCTCTAGGGAGTTATGAAGTCATTATGAGTCTTGGAATTGTGTGTTTATAATCCATTTGGAGTTTCCTACCAAAAAGATGAATTTGAAAATTTGAAATTTGTAACGAGCGTTGGATTGGTGTTTTGGTTTTGCGTGAAGTTAATTTGTTTGTACAAATCAGTGAAGGGTAGTAATAAGTCCTAGGTGTGAGTGTGAATGAATTTTTAATGTGAAATACATGAATAATAAGGTAGGCAAAGAAACATGAAGTTTTAACTACCACCCTCCATGGAGATGGCCTTGTAAGAGAAATATTTCACATGTTTGGCATCTTTGAAAAAAGAAGGAAACGCATGAAGGTGAGTAGAGGGATTTGTAGTAAAGTATATTAGGAGGAAATATTATAAGGAGACATAATTGGAATGAAGGATAATGCAAAAAAATATCATGAAAAGGATAAATAACCTAAACAAGCACTCTGTTTTGCTGTAGGTGTGATTGTCATGTATTATTTGATCAATAAATGAATAGAAAGGAATATTATATTGTGTCTTTATGAAATATTAGAGTCTTCAATAAAATTAAAGAGTGATAATAATATCATTCCATACTAAAATATTTCTTGGTTAAAATCCATTTTAGTCTACAAGTTGTTATGCAACAATACCCTTGAAGAAGAGGCAACCCTGCTAACATACAGTCAAGAAGGTCAAATAAGTGATGATTTTATGATGGTTATTTGATATTTATTGATTTTTTTGAGTCTAAAAATAGTAAATTTTTTATAATTGATTATAATAAACCATTTGGAGGCTTAAAAATCCTATAAGTGCAAGAGTCTTATAAACCTTCACACACAATTCTCTTTTACACTCAAAATTCTCTATAATTGCATGTTGGAGCCTTGTGACGTTGGTTAATGAATAAATAACTATTATAAAGGTGGGTTAAGGTGTGTAATACATTAAATAACCTTTATTTTCATTTTAAATTAATTAATAATTCAAAATATTCCATTTTTATTGCTCTCGACCACCTACATGATTATGTAGACCTAGGCTAGGGTTTGTGAATTGCAACTTACATAACTTTTATTCCCACCAGCCATAATTGGTTAAAATTTGTATTGTTATGTAATTTAATATTATCTAAATTATTAATGAGGTTTTAATTTGGTACATTTTTTTACAATGCGGTCACTAAAACTATGTGTTTGAACTAGGCCTAAAGAGACCTAATTAACAGAAGGGTGTGTTGAGCTAGTAGGTTTCCCTTGAGATTTGTGTCCTAAAAATTTATATTAAGTTTTAAGGGCATAAAGGGTATCAAAAAAGTTGGTTTTTTTCTATAAACTCTGTCTTTTGTCCAAACCAACAATCTTTATGCAAAAATAAGGTTACAAGAAAATAGACTTTAAAAAGGAAAATGTGAGTTGTGTGAGAGTTCTAGATTAAAATTTGAGTATTATTATTAGATGTATAAGGAAGTATAGAATAGGTATTTTTATGGCCATATAATCCGTAATGTCGAGACAAGAACATGTGATCATGTATTAAGCCATTAAGCCTATGAACCTATATCAAAAAATGAGCAAGCTTGAAGTACAAACAAATAGTAGTGAAGAGATGACAAATGTGTTTGAGATGATGATGTTATTACTAAGGAGGGAAGAGTGTAGAGGAATATGAAGGATGATATGTCAAGAGAGATAAAATATAATTATGCATGCAAGGAGGATTATGATTCTAGTGAAGATAAGAGTGATCAAGGGTGATAAAATGCAATACAATACTTATGAAAAGAAAGCAATAAGAGATCAGAGCAAAGAGATCAAATGAAAAAACAAATCCAGATAAAGGTATGAGGAGAGTGTATGATTTATATCCTTATCAAGTGGTATCAGATAAGGTAATCTCTTGGAATAATTTATGATTTTGAATAATAAAGGTTACTATTTGAGGTTACATGAAGTTAAGTTGCAAAAGAAGATAGAGAAGGTAAAAGTGAGGAGGGAATTAAATAGTTTAGAGTACCAAAATGAGATAAAGAGGAAGGAAGAACCAAATATAAAAGGGTGGTTATTGAATAGGACATGAGTGAGATAGATCAAAAGATAGAGAGGATAATGTTCTTGGTGAAGTTCATGTAAGAATAGGAAATGCAATGATATAGTTGGGTAATGAGGAATAAGAGAGTTAAGTGGCCTATAAGAATACTGATGGAAAGAATAATAAATATTGTCATGAGAGACAATGAGAAGAATAAAAATAGTTTCTATGTAGTCAGCTCAAGGAGGAGATGAAGAAGTTTATGATAGATGAATGGGTTGGTAGACAATAGGAAGGTGAGAAATACCTTGAGGAGAATGAGATAGTTATGGAGGATGACAAGAAGAAGCAACTAAAGGTATTAGAAAAGTAAGCTAAGAAGCATTAGATGGAAGCAAAAAAGCCTCAAGATTTTAAAGCCAATTATTTATTATCATGTATACATGCAGGTACAAAAGTGAAGAAATAAGAAGTCTATTTTGAGGACATAAAACTTGAAAGTTTGAAGGAAATAAAATATGAACAACATGCTTATGTTGAATAAAATATTTATTGGGTAGAAATGTATGGAGACATAGTGATTTTTTACCCTAAAAGAGGAGAGATTCTTGGAGAAGGAGATATTCAAGAAGGATTCCTCATTGAATATATAAAATAAATATAAATGAATCAAGAGGTATGAAGATCATAAATATGATTTTGTATTGCATTAAGCAATAAAAGAGCTTGAAAAGGAGATTTCAGGTGATGAAGAGTTGCTATATGATCAACAAGACCAACCATTTATCCATGAGAGTTAGCATGAATTGCAAGAAGAGATGGCAACTTTGAAGCATGCTATAAATAATTGATAAAAGGAAAAAGTTTGTCATAGAATAATAGCTAATAGAGTCTCAAGAGAGATAAATAGTGATGGATAAGGTAACATACATCATAGAGTAGTAAGGGTGGATCTAAGAATAGTATTAAGGAGTATCTAGCTTGACACATGATGGATATAGAACCCAAGTACAAGATATGGCACAAGCTATGAAAGAGCACAATGAGGAATAAGAATTACTATGGAGAGGATTGATACAAGATGTTGAAGTGGACCTATTATAATTCTTAAGTCAAAGTGAAAAGAATGTGAGAGTTATCATAAATGATCTAGAGGTAAAATTACAAGATGGAAAAAATAAGATTACAAGGACAAGGAACATGTTGCCCATAGGAAAACTTCAATAAGACAAAATTGTAGGTTTAATAAGGTCAAAAAATTAGAAATAAGAAATGAGTTATAGGTAATAATATGGAAAAAAATGGGTACAATGAATCCAACCAAATTTCAGGCCAAGGTAAGCCTAAAACTATGAAAAAGATGAGCATATAATCTTGTGAGTATATGAAATAATAAGTATGGGCATATAATGATTCAAGTAAAGAGCAGAGTTTAAGAGGACATGATAAGGAGCTTAAGAAGATGAAATGGATTCTTAGAGAGGCTTGAAATAAGAATATAAGTGCAAGAGAGGGTGGAAAGAACAATGATATCCTTGAAGAGACTATCGAGTCTCATGAATGTAATTTAACATGTACTAAGCATGATGGTTCAGGTATGGAGATGAAAGAGAAGGAGTCACTCCATGATTACATGGAGAAAATAAACAATGAAGCAAAAAAATTCATGATAGAGCCAAGGAAAGAGGAGGACAACCATGTTCCTTACAAAGGAGATGATTGGATGAAGAAAGCATGTTTAGAGGATGATAAGATCAGTCTAAATGTGATCCAAATAATGAGTAAGAGTTGTTAGCATTGAGAGAGTAAATATAAGGAAGCATGTAAAGAGATGAAGAGAAAATATCCATGGAAGGAGAGCCACAATCAAGTGAACATGAGAGAAAGAAAATGAAAAAAGAGTAAGGTAAGAAGTTAATCCATTCTATTCGTAACGTTTCAGCTGAGTTATTTGGAGGTATGCATACTACATGTTAAGATCAATAAGTTATATATATTCCTATTGTGTAATTAAATTATGCATAAAAATAAGCTAAAAAATAAGAGACAAGAGGGAACACATTACACAAGAGATTATTTGGAAAACCTTGCTAAATGCAACGGAAAATCCATAGTCAAAATGGCAGTTTCTAAACTTCTTATTAGCAACATCAATCTCTTCTAGAATAGCTCCTCTAGCAACTCCTTCAGTTCTAACAACCAAGCACTCAATGCTTACACTTGAAGCATTCAGGTTGGGAACCAAACATGACTTAGCCTCCAAGTTCTTACCTCTAAGCATGCAAGCACAAGCTTGCATGGATCCACTAACTAGATGAATGAAAAATGGAGAGATCATGTGAATTTATGCATTTATAACAAAAGAGATGAATATGAAAAAAAATAAAGAGAGGGGAGAAAATAAACCATCCTTGAAGTGGCTGCACTATTCATCAATAGGGAATCATGTCTCCCCCATGTGCCAAGTCAAGCTTTTAATGGCATATCATGATGCCCCTGACCACTCCATGTACAATATAAAGTGTTATGCCCCCACTTTGCATGTGACCTCAATGTAGCATAGTGATCTATGTCCCCCACTTTCCCATGTGAATTCACATGAGTCAAAATATTCCAAACTTTTAACCTCATCCAATACTAGCCTGCATCAAACTACGCCTCACAAGCATATACTTAAATTAAATCATGAGAAACACTATCATCATGTCCTCACATGCATCTAAAAAAGCCAACCCATGTGAATAATTATGAAAATTCACCTTATTTCTCTCTCCTCATCCTTTAAACATAATATATGCTCCATGGGCCATACCAACCACCATGTGCCATGCCACATAACCAACTAGCCACATACCAACCAACCACATCACCAACAATAAGGTCATGCCTTGTCCTCATTCTCCTCTAAAAGAGATCAACTTTCTCCATTGAGAGATACTTACCAAAATAAAACCTTTTTTTCTTCTACTCTTGAACTTGATCCCTCATGTCACAATAGCTTACACTTACACAAAACCAATCAATAATAGAAAACACTCACATATGGAGTTTTTCACCATAGATATGATACCAATTGTTAGCTTCTAAACTAAATCTCTGATACCAATTGTTAGGAATAAAATAATTTTGATACTATATGTAATGATCAATAAGATATATACTCGTATTGTAAAAAAAAAAAATATGGAAAAACAAGCTACAAAGTAAGAGACAAGAGGGAACACATTACATAAGATATTACATGGAAAACTTTAATAAATGCAAAGAAAAAACTACAAGCAAAATGGCAGCTTCCAGACTTCTTATTAGCAACATTAGTCTCTTCCACAAAATCTCCTCTATTAACTCCTTCAGTGCTAACAACCAATTACTCAATGCTTACACTTCAAGCATTCAGGTTGTAAACCAAGCATAACTTAGATTCTAGGATCCTACCTATAAGCATGCAAGCACAAGCTTGCATGGATCCATTAATTTTATGAATTAAAAAGGGATAGAACATGCATATTTATGCATTTACAACAAGAGAGAATAAAATGAGAAAACAACCTAAGAGAGAGGAGAAAATGTGCCATCCTTGAAGTGGGTGCAATATTCATCAATAAAGAACCATATCTCCCCCATGTGCTAGGTCAAGATTTGAATCACATCTCATGATGTCCCCTTGACCACTCCATATGCATTGAAAAGTGTTATTCCTCACTTTTAATGTGACCTCAATCTATCATAGTGATCCATGTCCCCCACTTTCTCATTTGCATTCACATGAGTCAAAAGATTCCTAACTTTTGACATCATCCAACAAGAGCCTATAGTGAAACTGCACCCCAAAAGCACATGCCTAGATATAATCATGAGAACCACCATCATCATGTCCTCACATACATCTAAAAAATCCAACCCATGTGAATAATTGGAGAAATGCTCTGCATTTATCTCTCCTAATATTTTCAACATAAAATATGTTTTGTGGGCCATACCACCCACCGTGGATCATGCCACATCACTAACTAGCCACATTACTAACAAGCCACATCACCATAAATAGTGGCCATGAATAGTGACTATAAATAGTGATTCATAAATAGTGATTGTGAATAATGACTTCACATCTAACACAAGAACTAGTCCAAGTAGCATGCAAAGAGATGAAGAGTAAAGACTCATGGAAGGAGAGATACAAATAAATGATCAAGAGAGAAAATATATGAAAAAATAAAAAGGTAAGAAGTTAATCCATTATATTATTAATGTTCTAGATGAGTTAGTTGGAGGTATGCATTATGATAACAAGAGAAAAGACTGCCCATAAATGATGTGTTATAAAAAATCTAAATTGATCAAGGAGATGTGATTGTAAGATGATAAAGTTGGCTATGAGAAGACTCATCATGAGAATGTGGAGTATCATAAAGAGGCAACCAAAAAGGATATAATTGATAGTATGATAAGGCTAAAGATTCATAAGAAGACATTAGAGCATGAGGACAAAGGAGAAAGTATTGTTAAGAAGATAGCTTAACAAGGAATGCATGAACAAACCATGATAAATGTGTATGGAATCTATGGAGTAGACCAAGAAAAAATGAAGAATAAGAACCAGACATTTGAGGTAAACTATGATGAAGAGAATTAACATATGGAAGAGATGAAGTATGAAGTGGAAAAAGAGTTACAACAGATCATGTATCATGAAGGTAGAGGATGAGTTGGTTAAGAGGCAAGAAAAGGCAAGGAGACAAAAAAAAAAAAACCAACTGAGAAGAGATAAGAAATATAAGAGGAGAAGTAAGAAGAGGAACTTATAAAATGATAGGATGAAGAATTGTAAAACAAGGAATAAGTTGGAGAAAGTACATTTGAGTAGGAGCTCAATTTTTTCCACCTATGGAGCTTGATGTAGAGCATCAGAAGGTAACATGAGAAGTTAATGTGTGTAAGAGTTTCATAATGACCATTTTTGGTCTTGTGTGAGTGTGAGACATCTTTTAGGGTATTATAATGAGTTTTGGAGTCATTAAGAGTCTTTAAATTGTGTTTTTGTAGGCCATTTGGAGTTTCTTGCCAAAAAGGGGAATTTGAAAATTTGAAATTTATAACTAGCCTTGGAGTGGTGTTTTGGTTTTGTGTGAAGTTCAATTATTCATGTAAGTTGGTGAAGGTTCCTAATACGTACTAAAGGTGAGTGTGAATAATGTTTCAATGTGAAATACATGAATAAGAAGGTAGGCCAAGAAACTTGAAGTTGTAACTGCCACCCTACATGGAGATGGCCTTGAAAGATAATTAATTTGCATGTTTGGCATCTTAAAAAAAGAAGGAAATGCATAAAGGTGAGTAGAGGGAGTTATAGTATAAGGATAGTATGAGATATATTTGAAGGATACATAGGTGGAGTGAAGGATAATACAATAAAATATCAAGAACCTAAGCAAGAACTATGTTTTGTTGTAGGTGTGATTGTCATGTATTATTTGATCGATAATGAATAGAAAGGAATATTGTATTATCTCTTTATGAAATATCTAAGTCTTCAATCACATTCAAGAATTATCATAATATCATTCCCTTCTAAAATATTTCTTGGTTAGAATCAATTGAGTCTACAAGTTGTTATGCAATAGTACCCTTGAAGAAGAACTAGCCTTGCTAACATATAGTCAAGAAGGTCAAATAAGTGATGAGTTTATGATGGTCGATTAATAGTATTTGAATTGTTTGAATATAAAAAAAGTATGGAGTTGGTAATTGATGAGAATAATCCATTTGGAGGCTCATAAATCCTTTATAAGTGAAAAAATCTTATAAAACCTTCAGACAATCATCTTTTACACTCATAATTTTGTATAATTACATTTTGGAGGCTTGTGATGATGGTTCATGAATAAATAATTATTGGAGAAGATGAGGTAAGGTGGGTAAGACCATAAAAAACCTTTATTTTCATTTTAAATTAAGTAATATTTAAAATATTCCCTTTTTATTGCTCTTAGCCACCTATAGGGTTGTGTAGACCTAGCCTAGGGTTTGTGAATTGCAACTTACATAAATTTTGTTCCCACTAGCCAAAATTGATAAAAAATTGTAGTGTGATGTAATTTAATATGATATAAAGGATTAATGAGGTTTTAAGTTGGTATACTACTGTACAATATGGTCACTAGGATAATGTGTTTGAACTAGGCCTATAAAGCCTTGATTGACACAGAGGTGTGTTGAGTTAGTAGGTCTCCCTTAAGACTTATGTCCCAAAAATTTAGGTAAAGTAGTAAAAAGATAAAGGGTATCCAAAAATGTGTTTATTTTGTCTATAAATTTTTTAGTTTTTCCAAATCAATAAGCTTTATGAAAAAACTCGACTACAAGAAAATAGACCTTAAAAAGGAAAGAGTGAGTTGTGTGAGAGTTATAGCTTTAGGATTGAGTATTCTGAATAGATATATAAGGGAGTATATAATATATATGTGTATGGCCATAGGATCCCTAATATGGAGACAAGAACCATGGGATCATATATCAAATCATTAAGCCTATGAACCTATATGAAAGAACAAGCAAGTTTGAAGTAAGAACAAAGAATGAAGAGATGAAAATTGTGTAGAGATGATGATGTTTATGATAAGGAGGGTAGAGTGCAGAGGAAGATGAAGGATGATATGTCGAGAGAGATTGAAGATAACTATGCATGCAAGGAGCCTTATGAGCCTAGTGAAGACAAGAATGATCAAGGGTGACAAAAGACCAGCATAATACCTATGCCAAGAAAGTAATTAGACATCAGAGTAAAGATATCAAAGGAAAGAAATTAGATCTAGGTAAAGGTATGCGGAGATTTTATGGTTTATCTCTTCATCAAGAATGCCTAGTAGAGATAGAAAGATGACCCATTAATCTTGTGATGTTCATAGAATAATTTCTAAATTGTCAAGATCTCCTAGGAATGTTAGGTTTTAATACGACCATCAAGTCTTGGTTTTGACAAAGTGTAGATAAGAAAAATATGATTTGAGAACTTTGTTCACATGGTTTCGATCTCCCAAAAAAATTCTCAGTTTTATACGTCTTTTATTTGATCACTAGGAAAATGAAATACTTCTTATTATCCTAATTTGGTACCCAGACCTTAAACCTAAAAATATTGTCGGTTTTTTAAAAAAATCTTGCATTATACTAGAGAATTACTTAGATATCTTGATATTTATTAGATCCTTATACAATAATAATACCAAAAATAATACACCAATAATTGAATTAATTTATCAACCAAGCAAACTAGTGAACATGTACAATCTATCTCTAATATGAAATCATTTCATGTTTAAATAAATGCTTTTAAGAATTTCTCAATTTTTATTAACTAGTTACAAATGTTCATTAAATTCATATGAACAGTAATGAATTATTTCAAAGGCTAAATACACGAATGAATTAGGATTCTTGATTATTTATAGATGACATGAATTCAAATTTAAATGTTATTAGTGCTCAAACCAATATTTAATTTTCAAAAAATAAAAAATGCAAGGATACAGGTCACATTGGAAAGACGCAGAAGGGCCATATAAGTCTATGAGGATTGTACAGTTGTGATCCAAACATACTTGGAGTGAAACCACAAATTTCAGATAAAAAACTCAAAATGGTGACATATATAAGAGAAAAAATAAATTTAAAGGGCCATTTTTAGGTGTCTACACAATTATGAATGTTGAATTATTTATCTAAAAATAAATAATCGAAAAGTAAAAAAACAATACTAAAACATGTAATTTAACTACTAAAAAATGTCAAGGACCATTTTTAATCATCTACACAATTATAGATGTTGGAATCCTTATCAATAGTAAGATGGAGCTCACAAAATTAAATCTATATTTAAATATAGATAATTGTAAAGACTATCCCATATCAATAATTAATTATCCAAAAACATCTTTCCCAATAAATTTATAATGATCTTGAACATATTAAAATTATATATAATTATTAATATATCATAATTAAATGATCATTTTCATTCTTGAAGCTCTATTCAATCATGATGAAACCATTATAAAACATAACCCTTGCTAGAAATGTCATCTATTCCAAGAGTGTCAATAACTGGTAAAAGGCCTCCACAACTCTTCCTCCTCCACCTCTCACTAACATTGCTTTACGTTCACTGTTAATAAAACTTGGGTTTAGTATTATTGGCCAAAAACTGGAAGAATCCTTGGGGCACACAAATATGTCCACCACTTTCCTCATTGTCGGCTTCCTTTGTTCTTCTTCAGAGTCCGTCACTACAATACTTTCAATTTCCTCATTTTCAGGTTCACTTTTCTCATTTATATCTGTGCGCCGAGTATTTAAATGTCTTTCTCTTTCAGCATTTCTCCAGAGTTCTCTAAAATTGTGCCATTTTTCACTTTCTTCATCTTCACTTTCATTTTCTTTATTTATTTCTGCACGCCACCAATCTGGTAAATGTCTTTCTCTTTCAACTTCTTGTTCAGCGTTTCTCCAAAATTCTCTAAAATTGTGCCATATAAAAAAGTTTTCACTTTCCTCATTTTCATTTTCGCTTTCTTCAATTTTGCTTTCACTTGTCCCTTTTTCATTTTCACTTTCCTCATTTTCTTCAGCGTAGAACAAGAAAGGCCCTTTTAACCAGTCTGGGAAATGTCTCTCTCTTTCAGCATTTCTCCAGAGCTCTCTAAAATTGTGCCATTGGGAAGAATTCTCCAACCGCAGGATAGTAACATCAGGAAACTGGAAAGACTCTACAATTGGCTTCACAAAACGGACTACCCTTACTTCTATCCACATTTTGCATGGACATTCCTGCAAATTGCATTAGTTTTGCAAAACATTCAGTCACAAAACACAAATATTTAAATGATAATACTAAAAACTTTTGAATTTGTAACAACTTTAATTACCTTCAAAGACTGAATACAAGGTTTAAGAGCTGATATGGTGTGACATCTGAGCTCAAGCTCTTTCAAACTTTCCAACTTCCTCAAACTCTGTATACCTGGCACCTTCCAGCAGGTGTACGCTGTCAAGAACCTCAATGACCTGCAGTGTTCTAAACCTTCTATTTTCTCAACTTTGGGACAACCCGTCACAGTAAATGCTTTCAAAGAAGCCAACTCTGCAAAACTGGGAAGCTCTTCTAACTCGGGACAGTCTGCTATGAACAGCATCTGCAGATTTAGGAGCGCACGAACGCCTCTGATGTTCTTCAACATTTTACATTCCTTCAAGGTAACTAAGTTGAGTGATGCTGGCAAAATATCGATCTCCATTAAATGGGCAAGACTCAGAGTTTTGGGGACGGGACAACAAACTGCATGGCAAACCGATAAGTCCTTGAGATTGGAAATTGTAGAAGATGACCCCGCATCAAATGGCAATTCTATGACTCCCGATTCCCATATGCTTAGTTCCCTTAAGAGATTAAGGCGCCCAATAGAGTGGGGTAACCGTTCCAACTTCTCGCACTTCCAAATTTGAAGACTAGTCAAGAAGGACAAGTTTCCGAGAGAACATGGCAAGCTTGTTAACTGCGGACTCCCAATTCTCAGCTTTTCCAAGTTGCAGAGTCTGCCAATGTTAACTGGTATATCCCTTAAATTGATACAACCATCTATATCCAACTCTCTCAAGGAAGCCTGGTTTATCATTTGATGAGGCAACGTTTCCAACTTCTCGCAAGAGCGGAGGTTCAAAAACTTCAGCTTCTTTATGTTTTCCAGCATGTCTAGCCTGAAGCTGAGATTCCGGCAGTCTTCTAAATTCAGGTATTCCAGATTTACCAGTTTCTTAAAAGAATCTGGCAACATCCTCAACTGCTTACCGTATCTCAAATCTATATGCCGCAAGTTTATCAACTTCCCAAAACCAGTAGGTAGTGAAGATAGCATTTCGCTATGTGGCAACTCCAAGTGCTCCAGTGATTGGAGACCACAAAACTCTTCTGGCAGTCTGCTTCCACTAAATCCATCTGTACAGATTATCTTTTTCAAATTCTGAAGGCGCCCTATTGAACTTGGAAACGTTCTTAATCTCTTTCCGCCGTCAATAATTCTCAACTCTATCAAGTGCAAAGGAGGCTGCAGGAAAAAAAATTTCAATTCACTTCAATAAGAAAACCGTTGGTAAAACATGAAGAATTTATAAATTCCAGAAGTTTTTTTCTGAAAAAACAAAATATTTACCTCAACATTGTCCTCCCACAATACTTCCAAATCACCATCAACATAAAGTTCTAAAACACTTAATTTTTTCAATGAAAGCCACGATGGAAGATTCTGATCTTGAAAAGAATACCAACGAATCCACACAAGGTGTTCAAATAATGATGCAGTCTCTTCACTAAGTTCTTGTTTTTGAACAAAAAGAATTTTTAGTCCAAGGCATTTAAATGCCCTGCCTGAGTTTCCCACATTCCGCTCCCTGAGTTTTAAGAAATTAGAATAACCAGAATCTGCTATCCCTCGAATCTGCGTACTTTCCTGAATGAAAAAATCAAGATAAAACGTTACCATCTACCAGTTAATTATATGCACAGATTAAAAGGAGTGGGTAAAATCCCATATACTAGCGTAAGAATGTTAACCTCACCTGAGAATGCGTCGGAATGTGGAGAATGTGGTCTGGCATCCAAACACGATGCGGTATGTGTGCAGCAGCAATTTCTCTTCCCATGTCACGAAGCTGATCATGCATTATTATGCGATTGTGGTAATCCAGCTCCACAAGACACTTGTTGAGAAGTGTTTCCCAGCTATAAAGACCACTCCATCCGGATCCATCCCAGACTGCAATCGCCAAACTTATTTCTTCTCCAATGAAAAAGCAAGCTATGTCTAAAAATATTTCTTTTTCTTCATCATCCAGTGCATCATAACTTATTTGTAGCCTTTGTTTGATGTCCAAATGCAATTTTCTTGAGATTTTATCAAATGTAGATTCCCAATACTGCTTGGACTTTTGCCCGTATAACTGTCCTCCAAATATCTTAAGTGACAAAGGCAATCCTTTGCACACCCTTAAGAACTTCTCGACCAGATTTTTAAATTCAGAGGGTGGATTGGGTTGCAAAAAAGCATGATAGCAGAAAAGCTGCTCGGCATGTAACCCTTTCAATACAGGCATTTGATATATGGAGGAGACAATTTCCCGTGATTTAAGGATTCCCAGCTCACGAGTTGTGACAATTACAAGACTATCCGATTCTAGGCTGCTGATATTTGGCAACAGAGAATCCAATTGATCAATGTCATCCACATCATCTAAAACGATGAGCGCCCTAACAGATCTCAAACGTTCTTTCAAAATTTCTTTGCCCTGGTCTATGTTGTCCAATGGCGAAAAATGGACACGGAGATCTTTCAACAGGTTTTCCTGCTTAGTAAGCAAAGCATGTCTGGCTGCAGCATCTCGCACATCAGAAACAAAACTGCACCTATCAAAAGAAGAGGATTTCCTATTGAATATCTCTTTGGCCAATGTGGTTTTACCACTCCCACCCATTCCCACGATCCCCGCCATTTTTACATTCTGCTGACTCTGGGCAGACTCAAGTGCAGCTCTCTCGAAGTCTTGTACTAACTCATCCAATCCAACTGGATGTTTGGCTACCTCTAATGGAACTCTTTTGTTCACGAGCAGTGTCAGTACACGATTCACAATAGTCTTTAACCGCATCCCCTCGTCCCTAGACATTCAAACAAGAGAATAAAACTCAAAATGAAACAACTATTACTAAAGGCCGCATTGCATGAGATCTAAGATTTATCAGATGAGAAAACATGGTAGATACTTACTTATTATCATTAACTGTGATGTCGCCGGAAAGGAATGAAATTTCCTTGAGCGCCTTTCTCCACTGGTCAAGTTTTTCTGGGCTGTATCTACCCTTCTTTTCATGCACTGAAAATGCATGGGCATAGACTCCTTTCCCTTGATTAATCCATCTGAGCTCAGAAGGCTTAACCTTGTAGAAAATGGGAATGATATTAGTCCCAGTTTTGAGCATGAAGGAAAGCTCATCCAAACACCAGGGAGATTCCGCATAGTTGGGAGAAAAAATGGCAATGTGAAGGGAGGCACTAGCTATTGCTTGCCGTATTTCTGCTGGTATCACATCTCCCAGCTCAAGTGCTTCTCTATCAAGAAAAGCCCGCACTCCCAAGAGATCAAGTGTATGGTAGATAGTGCTGGCAAGCGTGTCTTTCACTTCACCGCGATGATTGATAAATACATCGTAAGACACTTTATCTGCGTCTGTAGAGGCAACATGGTCAAAAATGTTATCTCGCTCAGGCTGATTTTGTAGAATAAATATGTCAGAGGATAAGTTAGTTGCAGATGTAGAGGTAGAGGATTGTGCAACTTGGTTAAAAGCGTTTTCTTGCTCAGGCTGATTTTGCCGGCTGTCATTAAAGACATGCGAAAATTCTAGGCATGGAACCGTGCAGATTCGTTCTAAACAATTTGGAAGGAATCGACAACATTGATTTTGGCCCTCAGGCTGATTTCGCCCGCTGTCATTAAAGACATGCAAAAACTCGAGGCATGGAACCGTGCAGATTCGTTCTAAACAATTTGGAAGGAATCGACAACATTGATTAGTTGTGTAATTAGGATTTTGCCTGGCTGTGGACGAGGAAGCCGTTCCCATTGAAGTGAAGTGAACTGAGCCGAATGTAGAGACAAGAAAGAACAGGGATCTCGATTTCGCGCAGATGGAAGGGTTTGAAGACAAAGCCGAAAATGATAAACTTATTAAAGACACGTACAACTAAAGAAGCGCGCAGAAAAGAATGCGGGAAGGTGGTTTAGGTACCAAACGGCAATGCGGAGGTTGGAAAAGGATATTCCACACAACTAAACAGTTCATTTTTGACACATCCAAACTAATGCGTGCAATAAAATTGCATAAGCAAACAACTTCTTAAAAATCCAACCTCTATTTTAAGCACCGTATTAACTAATAGTACTTTAATAAAGGTTAACCATCTAATCTGAAGTGGATTTATCCAACTTCGACGCATGTAGAGTTTCCAAGCTAATTTTGTCGACAAATCCAAATTTCTTTAAATCGTTACGAAAATGGCAGTGGTAAAAAAAAATACCCCCACAAGATAAAAAGTGTTTCTAAAATTTATTCTATATTATATTAGCTATAGGCTAGCATTAGAAACTTAAAGAAACGCACTCCGATGATTTAAACACTAAAATAACTCAGCATTCCAAAAGGGATATAACGCAGAATTCTGCTCTGCAAGCAAATTTCTTAAATAAAACAAGTTCGGAAATGGTCCACTGAAAGTAGTAAAAACATTCTAAATTATTAAAACAGAGCTTTAGTGTAAATTTAAAAGTAAACTAAATCAATATAAACCTCTGGTTTAACCTAAAGACTCTTCTAACTAACTTTACCAACTCCAATTTAAAACAATTTTGCACGCTGAACAGAGCATCAACTGCAGAAAATCACCAAATGTCTTCGGATTTGGGTTCATTCTAACTATATGGAATGGGATAAGAAAGTTATTGATACTGCTAATAATTTGATTTAAAACAATTTATTTTATCATATTGTTATACATATGCACATTCTTTTATTAGAGTTATATTCACTAAATGAATTGACATAGCTAAACAAAATTTAGATTAAAGTAAGTATTTACCATGCACAAACATAGATGTATACCCTTTTTTCTCTATAAAAGTTATTTTTTACCAAGGGAAGGCAATCACTGACTAGTATACACATTCATTTACGAGTCACGATAGCAAAATAGTCAACCAAGAAGTTCATCGTTTATTATTTTATTCACTTCAGGGACCAATGATTTACGGTGGCCAGGTACTCTACCATGATAACCACAATTAACAATGGGTCATCTCTAATAGGTCATTTTCATCCACTAAAGGATTAAATCCCACAACAAAATTCAATGATTCCCAACGTATTCCATCTATGGAACTACGCCTACTCTCACTGTGTCATTCCATTTGTATACACATGAGCAAAGTCGTAGAATGAGTATAGCAGAGCACCAACACCTTAGAGTTCCCAAGGTTTAACCGTGCTTTGATACCAAAATGTAATGATGAGTCAAATGCTAACTGAAACATACTACCATGTTGTAACTATAGAACAAAATATCATAACTCCAAAGAACCTCCATACGTCATATACACTACCAACTAATATTATGAGCTATCAAGATCACTATCAAGAAGATATCTACTAATTCACCATAAGATAATATTATATCCACTGTGCATCAAACAATAATGATAATGAATACCGAGTCATATAAGAAATCATATAATGTTGGAATAGTATCAAGAACACTCCTGTGTGCGAAGAATAAAAGTCCCCATCAACTCCATCATCAACAACATCTCACCAAAACCCCTTAGACCTCCCAAAAATTTAACTTCTCAAAACCTCCTTATTCCCTCTTTAGGCCTCTTGACCTCCCAAATAAATGGCCAAAATAATATATGTATAAAATAATCACATCACGTCTGCTGGTTGGGAAGGATGGTGTCATGACCCTGCGCCACACAGGTTCCCATCTTGACCCAATAGCTTTCTCAAACTACTTCTTCTCCCCCAAACTATGCACATTGTACACAATATAACATGTATATAAAAAACACTTGAACCAGCACTGGTTATAAAGCAAAATATCATAATAATCACGAATGAGCAATAATTAAAATAAACAAAATCACATCCAATCAAGCAAAAAAATAATCAATTCGAAAGTCGATAAGTCAACCAAAACATCATAATCAAATGTCAAAATAAATTGGCACCAATATAAACAAATTCAAATCGCAAATATTAAGTCATAAAAATTTAAATTTAAATCCCATTACAATCAAATATAAATCCATTTTATCTATATATCTAAACTAATCAGTTCCAATTGATAGAATAACATGGCTAGAAGGAAATCTTATTCTTTCATTCTTATTCACCTTCCTTCTAGTTCCTCCTCCATCAGCTGCTCCACCCGCTGCCTCCCAGAATGGCAAAATTGTGGCATAACACAGGGTAGGTTTTACTCATTTTTCCATACCACCAAGTAATCTTCCACTCACTTCCATAGTGACACCTCAAAAAATGCATGCAAGACAAAATAATTAGAACTAATAAAGCCATCTTAAATGGCACACTTATTGGTTGTTCTACTCCA
Organism: Torreya grandis; assembly: GCA_037957365.1. Lineage (NCBI taxonomy): Eukaryota > Viridiplantae > Streptophyta > Pinopsida > Cupressales > Taxaceae > Torreya > Torreya grandis. The sequence goes on from JARHVA010001690.1 coordinate 2,283,715, forward strand.
CTTTGTCAATTCGTCTCCCTCTACTAGAAATAAATATCAAAATGGCATTTCAACTACACCTTGATGCCCACTACCCTCTCTGATCACTACACATTTACATAACTCATAAGGGATGAAATCATTCATTTAATGGAAAAGACTGTCCATCATAAATTGTGGATTTTAAATGATCTTGTTCTAGCATCCCAAAGTAGAACTTTCTTTTCTACTAATTGTTTGAGTACATAAAGAGATTAAAGAATAGTTTAAGGTGTTTTGTAACTAATGGTTTAATATGTGAATTTCATTAACATACTTCCTCACACTAAAATATAGCATCTAAAATAAAAATCTTAAATATACTTTTTAGCTGGGATCTCGTGTCATTTAGATACTCTAATAAGTTTGAAACATTAGGAATAAAAGATTATTTTTATGAAATATAGGGTCAAGGATATGATTTATTGACATAAAATTGAATCATATAATGCAAATGTTGCTAATCATGTGATCAAAATATTTATTCTAACACTAAAATCAGATGTTCCTCATACAACAGTGTAATTTTACTAAATTCATCATATGATATATACTTGTAAGCAATTTAATATAGAACCTCCTAACAAGAAGTAAACTTTTTCAAAAACAATCAATCTCGACCTCAACAACAGGTAAAATTCTAATGACAAGCATAACCATAGGTCCCTTCCATTTTAGGAAGTATATAACACAATTTTAACTCTAATTTTTGGATATTGTATGGGCAATCAATCACTATATCTTAACCCACTGAAAAAGAAAATTATCTCTTTAATTGAAACACTAAAACAATATTACCTTCCACCTTCACAAATGTTTATGTCTTCTAAAGTGATTCTACCATACCATCCACATGGAAGGTTACTTTGGCATGAATAAAGTTCCCTTTCACTCAACCATCATGCCAAGTAATCACTAAGGCTAAAACACATATATTCATCAATAATAACAACTAAACCACCTATGCAAAGACAAAGTGCATCACATTGGAGTCAAAATCACATTGTTCCAATGTGGAGGCACTAACGAGTCAGGGTAAGCTATTACAGGAAGGGCATCAAAATATGTAAAAACCACGTTCATTGTTTCATGGGAGAACCACAATAAATGATGGAAGGCACATGGAATGTTGATAATTTTTTTGCTTTCCTTCCATTCTCACTTTCCCCTGCTATTTCTCTTTGATGTACTCTTAAGCAAAGTTTATATGACATTTTTTCTTGCCCCTCTATAAAATAAAAGAAACAACGGATCAAGATGATATCTTTCCATTTGCTCAAAATGTTAAGTCTTTAGATTAATTTAGAAAGTATATATTTTCATTTACTAAGTCTGTTAAGTCTTTATATTAATTTACTAAGTATATTAAGTCTTTAGATTAATTTACAAGTGTTTCAATTTTACTCTTGTAAGAAAAATTTGACTGGTAGATCAAACAGTTAAAGTTTTCTATCAAATAGTTAAAGTTTTCCTTCTCAAATATATATCTTAAATGGACACCTTTATACATGTATTAACCTTTGGCATACATTTATATTGTAACAAATTTATCATAAATATATCCAAGCCATCAAAATTATATATAGGGGTTAATTAAGTAGTTATAGAATAAACTAAAATAAAATCTTAGAAAATAAGCATTCTAATCTATCAAAAACATGAATAGATAATTATTTTTGTGCTAATGATAACACAAACAATTTCTTGCCTAATTATCATATTACATTAATTTAATATTCCCATTAATGACCAACCCAAATACAATTCAAATGATTTAATCATTATAATAATAATATGAATAAGTCTAAAGGTGAAATTTATCAAAATTTAATCTTCTTGACAATGAAGAAATCATCACTAAGTCTCCTTATGGTCATCAATCCATCTCAATAGATTACATAAGTAGTTATCCCATACAAACACTAAGTAAAATACAAAGTGATGTTGAATAATAGGTGTTCCAATGACATACTATAATTATATTTAATCTATAAAGATTAAGAAGAATAAGAAATTAGTTAAATAGCCACACAAAAAACAATATAATTATATATTTATAGAACAATTTCTCATCAAATAACCAATCTAAGTTATTAAGAATATGAATATGAATTTTCTAGGTTCTAATGATACCAACAATAACTAGGCGCCTAAACCAATACATAGCTTATTCATTATTATCTTATCATCTTATTACATTAATCTCATGAAATAATGGGTAGAACTCTCATCAAGATATTATAAAAATTATTGAATCTAGTGTTTATTTTAATTTTTTGATACTAAAGGTAACCTAAAATAAGGTTAAGTATGAAAATGTGTGTGTGAGACACTCTTTCACACTAGGTTGTCTTAAAATATATAACAAAAGATGTTGTGCAAGGTATGTGTGATGTACATGAATGATGGTGTGTAATGATATAAACAAAGCACAATTTTGAGAGATATTCTTAGGCTGGAAAGAAACACAAACATGGATCATAAATGAACATAGATATTACATGTGTGAAGCACCCAAAAATGATCATAGAGATGGATCCAAGGAAATATAGATCCTACAAGAATAAATCACCAAAGTACAATCAAGCAGATGGGTCAAGATCCATGTTTGTGTTTATCTTCTATCCTAACACCATCTCTCCAAAAAATTTGTTCCTCTATAGCATGTATTGTACATCATCCTTCATGCACATTGCCCATATCATGATATCACATAGGTTGATGCTTTAAGGTGGATGAATGCATTTAAATATTAGTGAAATATATGACCAATAAAGCCCAAAATTGAAGTAGGAGAAGGTTTAATGGGTTTGCTCATTCTTAATACCTTTTTTTTTCAAATAGGGAGATCGAGGACATCACACATTCACCAAAGCTAGTCATATAAAATATTAATAAGAAAAAATGACTATGTAAGGAATCTAACCAAAGGAAAAAGGTCCCACAAAGGTGGAAAATAGATTCTATAGCCCCATTGAATCTGCGCATGAAAAATTTGACAAGACATTTGAATCTATCATAGGTGAAATACCACCATCTCTCCAAAAACATTATTTATCTATATCATGTATTGTACATCATCCTTCATGCACATTGCCCATATCATGATATCACATAGGTTGATGCTTCAAGGTGGATGAATGCATTGCAATATTAGTGAAATATATGACTAATGAAGTCCAAAATTAAAGTAGGAGAATGTTTAATGGGTTTGCTCATTCTTAATACCTATTTTTTTTCAAATAGGGAGATTTAAGACATCACACATTCACCAAAGCTGGCCATATAAAATATTAATAAGAAAAAATGATTGTGTAAGGAATCTAACCAAAGGTGAAAGGTCCCAAAAAAGGTGGAAAATAGATTCTGTAGCCCCATTGAATCTATGCATGAAAAATTTGACAAGACATTTGAATCTATCATAGGTGAAATAACACCATCTCTCCAAAGACTTTATTTCTTTATATCATGTATTGTACATCATCCTTCATGCACATTGCCCAATCATGATATCACATAGGTTGATTCTTCAAGGTGTTTGAATGCATTGAAAGATTAGTGAAATATATGACTAATTAATTCCAAAATTGAAGTAGGATAAAATGGGTTTCCTCATTCTTAATACCTATATTTTTTTTCAAATAGAGAGATCTAGGACATCACATACTCACCAAAGCTAGTCATATAAAATATTAATAAGAAAAAGTGATTGTGTAAGGAATCTAACCAAAGGCAAAATGTCCCCAAAAAGGTGGAAAATAGATTCTGTAGCCCCATTGAATTTTTTCATGAAAAATTTGACAAGACATTTGAATCTATCATAGGTGAAATAACACCATCTCTCCAAAAAAATTATTTCTCTATATCATGTATTGTACATCATCCTTCATGCACATTGCCCATATCATGATATCACATAGGTTGATGCTTCAAGGTGGATAAATGCATTGCAATATTAGTGAAATATATGACTAATAAAGCCCAAAATTGAAGTAGGAGAAGGTTTAATGGGTTTGATCATTCTTAATACCTAGTTTTTTTCAAATAGGGAGATCTAGGACATCACACATTCACCAACGTTGGCCATATAAAATATTAATAAGAAAAAATGACTATGTAAGGAATCTAACTAAAGGTGAAATGTCCCAAAAAAGGTGGAAAATAGATTCTGTAGCACCATTGAATCTATGCATGAAAAATTTGATAAGACATTTGAATCTATCATAGGTGAAATAACATCATCTCTCCAAAGACTTTATTTCTCTATATCATGTATTGTACATCATCCTTCATGCATATTGTACATATCATGATATCACATAGGTTGATGCTTCAAGGTGGATGAATGCATTGTAAGATTAGTGAAATATATGACTAATAAAGCCCAAAATTGAAGTAGGAGAAGGTTTAATGGGTTTGCTCATTCTTAATACCTATATTTTTTTCAAATAGGGAGATCTAGGACATCACACACTCACCAAATCTAGCCATATAAAATATTAATAAGAAAAAATGATTGTGTAAGGAATCTAACCAAAGGCGAAAGGTCCCAAAAAAGGTGGAAAATAGATTTTGTAGCCCCATTGAATCTGTGCATGAAAAAATTGACAAGACATTTGAATCTATCATAGGTGAAATAACACCATCTCTCCAAAAACTTGATTTCTCTATATCATGTATTGTACATCATCCTTCATGCACATTGCCCATATCATGATTCACATAGTTTGATGCTTCAAGGTGGATGAATGCATTACAATATTAGTGAAATATATGACTAATAAAGCCCAAAATTAAAGTAGGAGAAGGTTTAATGGGTTTGCTCATTCTTAATACCAATTTGTTTTTCAAATAGGGAGATCTAGGACATCACACATTCACCAAAGCTGGCTATATAAAATATTAATAAGAAAAAATGATTGTGTAAGGAATCTAACCAGAGGAGAAAGGTCCCAAAAAAGGTGGAAAATAGAGTCTGTAGCACCATTGAATCTGTAAATGAAAAATTTGACAAGACATTTGAATCTATCATAGGTGAAATAACACCATCTCTCCAAAGACTTTATTTCTCTATATCATGTATTGTACGTCATCCTTCATGAACATTATACATATCATGATATCACATAGGTTGATGCTTCAAGGTAGATGAACGCATTACAAGATTGGTGAAATATATGACTAATGAAGCCCAAAATTGAAGTAGGAGAAGGTTTAATGGGTTTGCTCATTCTTAATACCTATTTTTTTTCAAATAGGGAGATCTAGGACATCAGACATTCACCAAATCTAGCCATATAAAATATTAATAAGAAAAATGATTGTGTAAGGAATCTAACCAAAGGTGAAAGGTCCCAAAAAAGGTGGAAAATAGATTATATAGCCCCATTGAATCTACGCATGAAAAATTTGACAAGACATTTGAATCTATCATAGGTGAAATAACACCATCTCTCCAAAAAAATTATTTCTCTATATCATGTATTTTACATCATCCTTCATGCACATTGCCCATATCATGATATCACATAGGTTGATGATTCAAGGTGGATGAATGCATTGCAAGATTAGTGAAATATATGAATAATGAAGCCCAAAATTGAAGTAGGAGAAGGTTTAATGGATTTGCTCACTCTTAATACCTATTTTTTTTTTCAAATAGGAAGATCTAAGACATCACACATTCACCAAAGCTGGCCATATAAAATATTAATAAGATAGGTGAAAGGTCCCATAAAAGATGGAAAGTAGATTTTGTAGCCCCATTGAATATACACATGAAAAATTTGACAAGACATTCGAATCTATCATAGGTGAAACAAAATGATAGGATGCAAAAAGTGTCACAAAAATAGATAATTCAGGCATGATGCTGAAATTAGATAAATGTAGTTAAATCAAAATGAATTTAGAAGGATTACATGATAAATAGAGGTTATTGTGGGATAAGATGAGTCCTAAAAACAACCAAATTTCCACAAGTGGGCCAAGTGTGACAAAATGGTAAAAATACACAATAAAAAAGGACATTGTACTAGAATTAGTTGTCTACCTACATGGGGATAGGAACAACTATGGAATTTAACTAACCAACCAACATCTTATCAACGAATTTATAATATTAATAAATTGATAACTAAATAAAATTAAAAAAATTATAAAATAATTTATTACGAATTTAGTATTACATTTTTTTAAGGTGTGAGTTTGTAAGGTATTTTTAAACTATAATAAGGCTTATCTTAAGTAATTGAATAAAAAATATTTTTAACTAAAATAACTTTAGGGGTGAATTTGAATCATCTCAATATGACTTAACCACATGATTAAAATCCTACAAAATTTAATAATCTAATTAAATTATTTCTGAAAGTTGTTAATTAAAATAAAAAAAATACATGATTGAATTTTAATTGGGTTAATCCCAAATTAATAAATATGGTGATACATCGGTGAATTATAAGATATCACATTCTCCAAAATATTTGCTAATGGGGTAATAGGGTAAGAAACCCAAAGTGATGGATTACATGCACTATTCTTCCCCCTACTAAAAAAATCTTACTGAAAAGTGACTTATAAGGTATTATATGTTTTTACAGTCTTACCAATGTAGAAGTAAGATAATGCACTATTCTTCATCCCTATTTATAAGGGATGAATATGGTAGAATAACTTAGTTATGTGTTTGATTGAATTATCCTTGGTAAGTGCTTGCTTGGTATTTTATAGACAATTAATGAGAAGGCTAAAACTTATATATATATATATATATATATATATATATATATATATATATATATATATATATTTTAAAAATATCTCATGGTAGGGTTCATTAAGATAATTGGGGGTTTCAACATAATACTGTGTCCCACTAGCCAACTAAAAAAATTTAAAAAATATATTAAAAATAAATCTTAAAAAATACTTAATGATTTAAAAAAATAAAAAAATGTATATGTACTAAATTTTTGTATATATAGTCTAAAACATATTTGTTGATTAATTTCAATGAACTAAACTCAAGATATTTTGAGAAGAATATGAAAGTATATGTGGCCTCTTTATGCCAAAAATTAGGACACACTATTATGCTTTGACCCTTAGATTGACCCACATGTTTTAAATAGTTTTACAATGAGATGAATTTTAGTGACTGGATACTGGATAAGGATCTGTAGACTACCATCAGAAGCAGTGTCTTTTTGTGGCTGGTAGTGTCTAGAAGGCTAGAAAATGGGTATAGATCTAGAATTGACAATGATGGATATGTATCATATTTTAAGCTTTCTATGTAGTGAAAGAGACCTAGGTCATCATGATTATAAGTTTTTTGCTAAGAGATGACAATTTAGGCACAATGAGATGGTGAATACAAGCCTTTAGACAACATGAAGATCTATAATTAAACGATAGAGACAATTGATATTTTTCAAATGTACAAAATTGAGGTGCTATAAATATTCAATTTTAGTATCTATATTTGCCTCACCTTTAATATATAAATGAATAAGAAATTACTAGTTTAAAGGAAATAAATGTATACTTGAGTGTGTACAACATGTTGTTGTAGACTTTTGTCCCACTAGGTTTTGTCCACATGGTGTATTTTAACTTGCTTAGGTTATTCTAGGTCGTTAGTGAAAGTTTATCCCAAATGCATGAGGATGTTTGGACTTGTAAAACTTTCACCTATAAATGTACATTTCATATTGTTTTTATGGATAATACAAATATTATTTCTAAAACTTATCTTTGGTAAGACAAGATTCTTTCTCTTGACATTTTAAAGATTTTATAAAGGTTCTCCATATAGGTTCATCGTGAAAGGTTTGTTGTTCAATAGATCTTGGTGTCATTTGACTTGTCATTTAAGTGAAATTATTAGAAGGTGAAATGAAGAGTGGATCATCATATAATAGTGAATGATCTTACCAGACATGTGTCATACTTCTATTTTGGACCCTATTAAGAGGGTTTTGTATTATCCCCTCCTTCATATTCCACTATGGAATGGGTAGAATTATATTACACCATTCATGTTATTCTTTTGGAAAATAGAAGAAATATTATTTGATGTGGATGGAGCTTATTTAGTCTTTAGGGCAGAGGATCTCATCTGCAACATTAATCATTTTGTGAGATCTATTGTAGGTAGCTTAAACATATTTCATGGGGACTATTAGTTCTCCTCTTTATGTGCTATGTTTCTCTTACTGGTAGATGCATTCTTAGTTATGTTTGACATCCTATATCATGCATTATTTCTTGATTTTCTCTCTTTTGGGGAGGAATTTTATCCTATGGCTTTTCTTCTTTCCACACTTTATCAGAATTTCATTGTGATTGGGTACCTCATCAAGCCTCATTATAAGGACCCAATTCCTATACCCACCTAATCTATATTTAAGGGAGGCTATTGGTGTAGACTTTCATCCCACTAAGTTTTGTGTACACAATATATTTTAGCTTGCTTATTTTATTCTAGGTCATTAGTGAAATTTCATTCCACATGAATGAAGATGTTGGGACTTGTCAAACTTTCACCTATAAATTTACCTTTCCTATTATTTTTATGGATAATGCAAATATTCTTCTTACACCTTCTCTTTGGTAGGACAAGTTTATTTATCTTGAGGGTTTTAAGATTTTATGCAGGTTTACCATGCAAGCATTATTATTTAATTGATCTTTGTGTCATCTAACACAACATACCTTGACTTTGATTTAGCCCTCGATGAGTGTTTTATCACTATATGACCTATAAAAAGGAGCATGTTATAGTATAAATCAATGTATATTATCTAAAATTTGAAATAAATGAAATGCTTGAAATGAAAGAGAGCAAGGAAGGAGTACACATGTGTGTCGATGTAAGCATGTTTCCCCTTTGTAATTTTATTAGTAAAGATGTTGCCTTATGACGCATTTTAACTTAAAGAGGTTCAAACCTAAACATTTGAGATTTGAAGAAGGATATTGAAAGGTATTATGCTCCCAATATGATATAAGAATGAGTTGTGACATGGTCATTGATATCACTAAACCTCAATCACACAACTCAAGTGTGAACAAATAATTTGGTGAGGGTGAGTGATTTATAAACTCATCTTATAAATCTAGTGAGGTTAGGTGATTTAATCAACCCAACCTATAAATTGGGTGAGGTTTAATGATTTAGTCAATTCAACCTATAAGGAGAACACGCTACTATAAATAGAAAATGATCAATAATAGTATTTCATACCATAATCAATGTGTCTTTATGATAGTATTATGGAGATTTAATTAGTAAATCTGTAATTTTGGTTCACTAGCATGTCATATGCACCTCTAATGTGTCTCAACTAGAGTATATGTGTCACAAATATGAAAAAAACTATTTCAAATCTATGAAAAATTAGTGCAATGCATAGAATTCTAATCTAAGTGTATATTTGAATCATGAAATTGTACTAGAGATTGTTTAAGTGTGGAGGCCATATATTTATGATATTCTAGCACTAAAATCTAGAGATACTGAGAACCGAATAAGTTTGGAAGTCATGCTTCTATGACAAGCCCCTATTGATATGCCCCCATTTTGAGGTGAGGAAAATAAAATCTGGTAGGTACCTTACCTCAAAAGGATAAGGTAACAATATAATATGTGTATGAATCATGTAGCATATAGGAATAACATATCTAAATATATTTATCAATTAATCTCATAGTACATTATCACATCAATCCCTATGATGAATGATATGGATCATGGTAGCGTCTAGAAAGTAACAATACAAGCTTAGTGAAAAATCAAACACACATGCAAAAGAGCACTTAATGCAATGCAAAAGAATGGTCGAAAGAGACCTCATACAAGAGGCATGTTCAAATACTTCATAATAGAAAAGATATGGCATATTCAAATGTCCAAACAACATACAATGGCACAAGGGCCAACATGCAGGGAACATATTCAAATGTTCTACGAGAAATAAAATAACAAGCAATGAAATATACTCAAGGAAGTGACGATATGAATAAATGAAGTATAATCAACCAACATAAGTATATCATATTAGTACCTACATATGTGTGTTAGCAAAATATGTTATGTAACATAGCATATCATTTACACTGTGAAAGACATGAGCATGGATATGGACATGTGTAAGCGTTAGTATATAAGCTAAAAAATGATAATGCAAAAATCATAAAGCATATATACCCTGTATCAATCATGATCAAAGAGGTAGATGACACTAATGTTCTATATAACGTGGGTAAAAGAGAGATCCAATATCTATATGTGCATATATCATGTGTTTGGGTATGCCTATATCACATTTAAATATGGGTGAAACGTATGTGTATATCAATTAGTAGCCATAGAATATATAATATATTATTAGATTGCACCACTACTAACCCTTCCCGAGAAATAGATAGTCATAGATTGATTTTAGACATATCAAAAGCTTTCATGTAAAGGCTAAGGCTGTGTTGAGTTGACTTCGCGAGTGCTAGAACTAGTGGAAACGAGGTGGAACGCTGGGCTCTATAAATATATCTTTAAATCCACCTATTGACTTTTTGAAAATGTGTTAAAGCGCTGAACAACCGTAAAATTTACGAATTTATATTATTATAATATAAATATTTAAATAAGATTCGATTGGATACGTATTGACTAATTCTTTTCATTCTAGATGGCAACAGTTAAAGTATTTTAAAATTAAATCCATATATCCATGGGTTTTATGCATCCTAGGCAATGACTTTTAACATTATAATCAAATTTTTAAATATGGCCTAATCAATTACAGTTGGATTCCATAATGTGGACTTTCGGAAATCAGTATATAACCGCTATCACTTTCCATACATATATTTTAATCTTTATAATATAAATGTAGTTGTTGGGCTTAACTCATTGGCTTGAAATTAATATAAATGTAGTTGTTGGGGTAAACGAGAAAATGTAGATGGAAAAATCTCACATCACATTCTACCGCTATATATATTAAAAGCATATTATAAAATAATCATAAGAAGTGACTTTTATATTGATTGATTGATGAGGATCACCATTGGATTTTAAGTTTATAACGCACGTAGAGTTTAATGGATTATCTTGGAGAGGAGATAAGTATCATAGTATTAATGGATGAAGACATTTGAAATAAAATATAAGTTTTTTAAAGTTTATTTTGGAGTTTTATAAGTTTTAAGGAGTTTTTTAATTATATAAAATATTTGTACGTTTGGAATTTATTTTAAATTTTTGTAAGTTTTATGAAAATTTATAAAGTTGAAGTGAGCTTTATAATCGTAAGAAGTTTCATAATTTCTTAATAACTTCATAAGCATAAGAAAATTTTATAAATCAAAATTTTGTTTGCAAGCTCAAAAAAGACTTAAACATGTCTTTCAAGCCCAATTTCACTTCATAAGTTTATTTCACCACATTGCAAATTTTAAATTATCATTTACTTCATGTTGGTTTCAACAAGTGAATTTCTTTTAATTGTGTGTATTGCACATCAAAGACACAAGTTTGGAAAATTTAAATCATCGTTATCTAAAGAAAAATTTGCTAGTCTCAAAATGCTATGACACTTTACACAAGAAAAGTGCTTTAGAATTTGTTCTATTATGTAAACTCAACCATTCAAAAAATTTCAATTGAAAACTTTAGATTGTGTCATTATCATGTGCATAGATTGAATCATAACAAAAAATGTGGAAATGATTGTTGAGTACCTTAGTCCACCACTTATTAGAGGCATTGTTTTGCAATAATGTTTTGATCAACGACTTCCCAAAGAAGTGTTGGTATTAAGATAGTAAAATATATATTAGGGATTTAAAAAAATGTTAAGTATTAAATTCCATGCAACGCATTTTATTGAAATTGGTCAATTACTTACGAACTAATTATGGAATGTGTTTAATTAGTGTTCGAAAACCAATCATATAAATCTTCAACATGAAAAACTTGTTGTAGAACATAGTTTCTAATATATGGCATGCATAAGTGTAGACACTTAATTTTGTTATAAGCCTTGTAATTGTAAATTTTTATCAAGATATTGTGAATATGGATCATTAGTTCATATTAGGCTCTTATTTATGTTTCGATCTCTCCTCTCCTATTTTTTTGGCCATGTGCTTCTCTCCTATTTTCTCTATCCTCATGTTTTTATGTTCTTTAGGATACCTTTGTTTCTTTTATATATATATATATATATATATATATATATATATATATATATATATATATATATATATATATATATATATATATATATATATATATGTGGTATATATCCATTTTTAAGATGTTGTGAAAATGGTTTGACCCTTTCAAGAACAATACAAAAGTGGTTGGTTTTTATTTTTGAGTCTGTTTTACCTTGTTTGTTTTTTATATTTTTTGATCCCTATTTTTCATCTTTTCCCATTGTCTTGTTTCATCTTTAACTCAAATTAGGGTCCTATTGGTGTGCAAACTGAAACAAGACAATGGGAAAAAATGAAAAATAGGGCTCACAAAATAGAAAAATCAAACAAGATAAAATGGACTTAAAAATAAAAACCAACCACTTTTGTAGTGTTCCTAAAAGGGTCAAACCATTTTTGTAACATCCTAAAAATGGATATATACCAAAAAAAAAAAAAAAACGTATTTTTATAATCCTAAGTAATTTCAATCAATAAGTCATAACAAGTATCAAGTAATATTTATTGATCAATTTTTCAACAATCATGGTTATTATTCTATGTGCCATTACCAAGAGGTCTAAGAGAGAGAGAGAGAGAGAGCACATAGTCTCATTTATTAACATAGGGAGAGAATGTTTAGGCTTTTCTCTCTTAATGAGTTTTATCACTCACATGCATATAACTTACACAAGACCTAAACCTCAACCCAATATATAAAGCATTCCCCTCTCAAAGTACCCTGGATAATAAATGAGCATATTTCCTTTGATCTTAGATGTATTGCTAGGTATTGAGACAAAATTAGGGATAGATCAAAGAGAGGTATTTGGGCATTTGCTTTTGATAAAGGGTTTTAATAAGTTTCAATCTGTAGTGATTTATAGAGCCATTTTTAGACAAGGCTAACTATTTTTCAGGAAGACTTCCTCTTTCAAGATGATCCATTTTTGGTGAATTCCATTGTTAGGGCATATGAAAGTGGTCACTACCATAGATCACTATATCCATTTTTAAATTTCTTCTACACTAATCACAGACCTTGTTCATAGAAGTTTTAGCCTCTGTCAAAATCTACAAAAGTTAGTATCGGATATTTAATTATCCATTTCTCCTTTTCAGGATTCAACACTTAAACTTTTATTTCAATTTACTTTTAGTCATTTCCATTGAAAATTTTAGTTTTTATTTTATTTTATTTTCATACTATAATTATTGTAACAAGTTTGATATGTAAGTGTTTTACCAAGCTTAAATTGCATACACATTTTTTATTAATGTGTATGTGTGTACTTTGAATTTTTATCAACCAAAAAAAGAATTATCTATGTTTCTTCTCATTCCCATTTTATTCAGTTACCGAAAACTAGCCCAAATTTTTCTATATCTTCATAGCATGATTTTGACTCAAACTATTGATGATGCCATGTAGGAGAAAAGGAAAAAAACATTTCATTTTATGCCTATTTCAATCAAATTTCATAATTTATTTTTTATTTTTACTTTTTTAGTTAAAACCCTCCATTATTTTTCTTCTACAACCCCTTAAAACCCTAAAAATGATACATTTGTAGAAGAAAAATTTGAGACTAGAGATGCAAAACAAATTTATCCAATCCCTCCAAACCCTACAAACCATCCTACAATTTTTCAAGACTTCATAAGTAGCTAAGAGGATTTGGTAGCTCATATAGTGGAAAATAAAATATAGATTGAGGATTTGATTAGGAAATTGAGAGACTCCCATTATACCAACCCCCATAATACTTGTTAAGAAAAGTTGACTTAGTGATAAGTCATAATAATAGGTAGGAATCATACCAAAAATACATCTATGGTCTATTATTCAATACCATTATCATCTTGTCAATCTAAAAGCACAAAATAACAAAAGATAAAATGTGTGTGTTATTCACCAATCCAAAAACTAATTCATCACTTACCTTGACATGAAAACACTTCTCGATCTAATAGTTCCACCATAATGAGAATAAAAATATTTTTTGGGACCGATGGTGGATGGTGTTTGATCTCATGCCTTGTAACAACCATAAGGTACCAATATATTATTTGAGAAAACTCTAATGCTTATTTATCCTCAATGAGATAATAAAATTAGTTTGATCACTTAGATACTTAAGGAATATTAAAAGGATTTACACATGATATAGTGAGTGCACATCATCCATGTAATCAACCTGGTAGATTCCCTATCCAAACTATTACTCACCTTATGATAGTCCCCTTTACAGTGAAGTAGACTATGGAGATTGAAACATTACATGTTATTATTCCACTTATTGACACCCTTGTTCAACATACCATACAAATTTCATATAGTGATGTTGGTTAGGGTATACATGGGGATGTGCTAGATAGACCTCAAACCTGAGTACACTAATGTGGTTATTTTGGGTCTCTATTTTTTGGAATTTTAGAAGAGTACAATGATTTGATGAAATATTATGGCTCTATGTCTAATGGTCTTGATTATTTCATCACGATTGATGAATTATTGAGACATATATTTAGTTACAACACATCAACCACATCTCCTTAGGTATATTTTATATTAGGCACATTTTAAATATTTTTGTTGTTTATCAAATGACCATCTAAATTTAAGTTAGTGATTAATATATTTACAAATAAATAATATATACATAGTTTTTAATATTAGCATAAGATGGTCCCATCTATTTCACAGGCATATCCTAGAATACCTAGTAGAACGTGTATTGAAATTGAGGTCTTTATTTTCCTCAGTGGGTGTTATATTCATTCAAAAAGTATAAATTTAATTCTGGGATTAATCACCCTCAAAATTTATCCAATGATTCAAGCTAAAGAACCATCTTCACCAAAGTACTTCATAAGAGGAACTAATTCACCAATGCTCCAAGGAAGTGTCATCACCAAGAAAATTTACAAAAGATAAACACCGTTTTTACACATATAGGTGAATTACTTCCATTCTCTTATTTCAAGATAATATATTATTAAAGTTCAAACAAACATTCAAATTATCAAAGTTCAATAATGTTTTTCAAGTGATTCAAAAGTTCAAGTAATTTTCCAATACAAACATCTCAAATTTTATTGGGATCATTTATGATCCAAAGTTATTTTTATTAGTTTATTTCATGTTTTTTAGTTTTTGATTAGTTTTTACCCGTTAGTTGGTTTCTCAACCAACTCTCATTTTCTGTAAAGCTTGTTTGTATAAAAATTAAATCATCACATTCTCAAATATATTTTTGTGATATTTCTTTTCTCTTGGCATACAATGGTATCGGAGACATAGAGACATTTGTTAAGGAGGAAGACATTGAAGAATCTTGTGGAAGGACAGTGAAAATACTATGTATGTTCACTTCTAATGGTAAAAAACATTAATTTGATTTGTACGATGCTACATTAACATATTGATTTTTTGTCTATTGGATATATATGCTTCAAGTTTGGTTTATTAAATTGAAAATTAGACCAAATAGAATGTAGAATTAGCATGATTAAATGAATGTAGTTTTCCAAATTCAATCTTAATAATCTAGTTCAATTACTTAGTCCAGCATATACTTGTACATCCCAACCAATCAACACTTTCTTTTCACATAGTCCATAGAACTGTATGGCCTAGCCAATCAATTTATTCTTTTCATAGAGTCTGTAAACCTATACAATGATTCTCTTAGTCAATACGATTTAAATTAACACAACCTTTAATTTGGATGGTGGTAGCACAAGAAAATGCAATGAAAAACTTAGTTAGGATTGCTTAAATATTTTTTATGGGCTCCACCAATAGCCAATTTATTTTTAATTTTTGAGAAAGCAAAAATTAAAAAAAAATGGAGAGGATCAAAGGATAAATGAAATTTTTACATTCAAACTAAAACCAGGTGAAACATATTGACTACATTTTATTTTATTCTCATCTTAGATGTCAAATTATTTAGAATATTATAAATCTATATTCTAAATTTGTTTGTAGATTGAAATTGACATTTTGATTATCATATGATTAAAAGGAAGTCATTTGATCAAATTTTATTTATTTT
>JARHVA010001690.1:2305000-2397500 GCA_037957365.1 Torreya grandis
TTTTTATAGCCATATAATCCCTAATGTGGAGACAAGAACCATGGGATCATGTATTAAGCCATTAAGCCTATGAACCTATATCAAAAAATGAGCAAGCTTGAAGTAAGAACAAATAGTAGTGAAGAGATGAAAAATGTGTTTGAGATGATGATGTTATTACTAAGGAGGGAAGAGTGTAGAGGAATATGAAGGATGATATGTCAAGAGAGATAAAATATAATTATTCATGCAAGGAGGATTATGATTTTAGTGAAGATAAGAGTGATCAAGGGTGATAAAATGCAATACAATACTTATGAAAAGAAAGCAATCAAAGATTAGAGTAAAGAGATAAAATGAAAAAAACAAAGCAAGATAAAGGTATGAGGAGAGTGTATGGTTTATATCTTAATCAAGTGGTATTAGATAAGGTAATCTCTTGGAATAATTTATGACTTTGAATAATAAAGGTTACTATTTGAGGTTGCATGAAGTTAAGTTGCAAAAGAAGATAGAGAAGGTAAAAGTGAGGAAGGAATTAAATATTTTAGAGTACCAAAATGAGAGAAAGAGGAAGGAAGAACCAAATAGAAAAGGGTGGTTATTGAATAGGAGATGAGTGAGATAGATCAAAAGATAGAGAGGATAATGTTCTTGGTAAAGTTCATGTAAGAAGAGGAAATGCAATGATATAGTTGGGTAATGAGGAATAAGAGAGTTAAGTGGCCTATAAGAATACTGATGGAGAGAAGAATAAATATTGTCATGAGAGACAATGAAAAGAATAAAAATAGTTTCTATGTAGTCAGTTCAAGGAGGAGATGAAGAAGTTCATGATAGATGAACATATTGGTAGACAATAGGAAGGTGAGAAATACCTTGAGGAGAATGAGATAGTTATGGAGGATGACAAGAAGAAGCAACTAAAGGTATTAGAAAAGTAACCTAAGAAGCATTAGTTGGAAGCAAAAAAGCCTCAATATTTTAAATCTAATGATTTATTGTCATGTATACATGCAGGTACAAAAGTGAAGAAATAAGAAGTCTATTTTGAAGACATAAAACTTGAAAGTTTGAAGGAAATAAAATATGAACAACATGCTTATGTTGAAGAAAATATTTATTGGGTAGAAATGTATGGAGACACTGTGATTTTTTACCCTAAAAGAGGAGAGATGCTTGGAGAAGGAGATATTCAAGAAGGATTCCTCATTGAAGACATAAAATAAATATAAATGAATCAAGAGGTATGAAGGTCATAAATATGATTTTGTATTGCATTAAGCAATCAAAGAGCTTGAAAAGGAGATTTCAGGTGATGAAGAGTTGCTATATGATCAAGAAGACCAACCATGTATCCATGAGAGTTAGCATGAATTGCAAGAAGAGATGTCAACTTTGAAGCATGATATAAATAATTGATAAAAGGACAAAGTTTATCCTAGAATAATATTTAAAGAGATGATCACTTAGCATGAGATAATAGAGTCTCAAGAGAGATAAATAGTGATGGATAAGTTAACATACATCATAGAGTAGTAAGGGTGGATCTAAGAATAGTATTAAGGAGTATCTAGCTTGACACATGATGGATATAGAACCCAAGTACAAGATATGGCACAAGCTATGCAAGAGCGCAATAAGGAAGAAGAATTACTATGGAGAGGATTGATACAAGATGCTGAAGTGGAAATTTTAGAATTCTTAAGTGAAAGTGAAAAGAATGTGATAGTTATCATAAATGATCTAGAGGTAACATTACAAGATGGAAAAAATAAGATTACAAGGATAAGGAACATGTTGCCCATAGGAAAACTTCAATAAAACAAAATTGTAGGTTTTATAAGGTCAAAAAATTAGAAATAAGAAATGAGTTATAGGTAAGAATATGGATAAAAATGGGTACAATGAATCCAACCAAATTTCAGGCCAAGGTAAGCCCAAAACTATGAACAAGATGAGCATATAATCTTGTGAGTATATGAAAGAATAAGTATGGGCATATAATGATACAAGTAAAGAGTAGAGTTTAAGAGCACATTATAAGGAGCTTAATAATATTAAATGGATTCGTAGATAGGCTTGAAATAAGAATGTAAGTGCAAGAGAGGGTGGAAAGAACAATGATATCTTGAAGAGACTATCGAGTCTCATGAATGTAATTTAACATGTACTAAGCATGATGGTTTATGTATGGAGATGAAAGAGAAGGAGTCACTCCATGATTACATGGATAAAATAAACAATGAAGCAAAAAATTTCATGATAGAGCCAAGGAAAGAGGAGGACAACCATGTTCCTTACAAAGGAGATGATTGGATGAAGAAAGCATGTTTAGAAGATGACAAGATCAGTCTAAATGTGATCCAAAGAATGAGTAAGAGTTGTTAGCATTGAGAGAGTAAATATAAGGAAGCATGTAAAGAGATGAAGAGAAAATATCCATGGAAGGAGAGCCAAAAGCAAGTGAAAATGAGAGAAAGAAAATGAAAAAAGAGTAAGATAAGAAGTTAATCCATTCTATTCGTAATGTTTCAGCTGAGTTAATTGGAGGTATGCATACTACATGTTAGGATCAATAAGTTATATATATTCCTATTGTGTAATTAAATAATGCATAAAAACAAGCTTAAAAATAAGAGACAAGAGGGAACACATTACACAAGTGATTATATGGAAAACCTTGCTAAATGCAAGGAAAAAACCATAGTTAAAATGGCAGTTTCTAAACTTCTTATTAACAACATCAATCTCTTCTAGAATAGCTCCTCTAGCAACTCCTTCAGTTCTAACAACCAAGCACTCAATGCTTACACTTGAAGCATTTAGGTTGGGAACCAAGCATGACTTAGCCTCCAAGTTCTAACCTATAAGCATGCAAGCACAAGATTGCATGGATCCACTAACTAGATGAATGAAAAAGGGAGAGATCATGTGAATTTATGCATTTATAACAAAAGAGAAGAATATGAAAAAAAATAAAGAGAGGGGAGAAAATAAACCATCCTTGAAGTGTGTGCACTATTCATCAATAAGGAATCATGTCTCCCCCATGTGCCAAGTCAAGCTTTGAATGGCATATCATGATGCCCCCTGACCACTCCATGTGCAATACAAAGTGTTATGCCCCCACTTTGCATGTGACCTCAATGTAGCATAGTGATCTATGTCCCCCACTTTCCCATGTGAATTCACATGAGTCAAAATATTCCAAACTTTTAACCTCATCCAATACGAGCCTACATCAAACTACGCCCCATAAGCATATACTTAAATTAAATCATGAAAAACATTATCATCATGTCCTCACATGCATCCGCAAAAGCCAACCCATGTGACTAATTATAAAAATGCACCTTATTTCTCTCTCCTCATATTTTAAACATAAAATATGCTCCATGGGCCATACAAACCACCATGTGCCATGCCACATAACCAACCAGCCACATACCAACCAACCACATCACCAACATGCCACATCACTATGAATAGTGGATAATGATTCATGAATAGTGATTGTAAATATTGACTTCACACCTAACATATTCCCACTTGAAGTTAATATACACAATTTTTTACCACCCTTGAGTATTATTCCATCCAACTACCAACCATGCCCTTTGTTTCCTTGATAGAAACCTAGTAAAATTTATCTTGCACTATTAAAACTTCTCTACCCCCACTGAATTTATGAAAATGTACTCCTCCATAGTAGATTGAAATAACTAAAGTGACTTTTCACTCCTCCACAACACAAAGTAATCCTCCTATCAAGATTCGACCATGAACAACTCAAAACTTCTACTACTTAATAATATATGGTTTAGTTCTTAGCATGACATCATGAGGATTCCTTATCCTAATGAATCTAATACATAAGATAACAACATGTCATCTCCTCCTCTAGGACACTTTTGAGAAGACAAATCAAAATGTAAGAATCAGGGTTCTTCTTTGCTTTCCATTCTTTGTGCGTCTCCATCCTTAGTTTTCTCCTCTTATCACCTTCATCATATTCTAGTAACTTAGCCATCCCATCAGTAATCATGTTGGGGCCTACATCTAACATGTCCGCAACACATAGCAACATCTTATAAACCCATATAGTGAATATGATGTACTCCCTTATCACATCTACTATAAACCCATATAGTGACTTATTCAATATGTAAACTAGCAACACTTTTGCCTCATCCTTGTATGTATCTCTTCCTAATAGAGATCATCATGTATGAATCATGACTCTATAACTCCTTGAATAGAAACAAGTACACATAACACTATTTATAGTAGTGAGGAGAGAAGATCTTATAAAAGTCAAAACCAGACTCATCCACATAGACACCAAGCTGTCAACATGACACAAGCTCACTAGACTAATCACAACTCTTTGAAAGTTATCACACTAATTAGTGCATCACTATATCTACTAAGTTTTTGAGCCTCAAGAATGCATCTAAAATGCATCATGTTCTATCACATATCCAAAACACATGGTACTCTCCTTCCAGGAATTCCAAGTCTTAGTTGTTCTTCTCCATGTAGCCTTTAGCTACCAATCATGCCAAACATGACACAAGTAGCCCAATCATATCTCTAGATAAGTCATCCTATTACTCATTTTACCAATGCACCTATCAAGTTTTTGAGCTTAAAAAATGCATCACTGCTCCACCACATGTCCAAACACATGGCCTTCTCCTTCTGGAAACACTATGTCTCACTTATTCATCTTCATCTTCCTCATCCTCAACTATTTCAAAATAGTTACAAATTTAGGTTTATTTGTACCTCCTTTCTTTGCATGTATTTTTGTCTTCAACATCTTGGCTAACAACATGTGGTCAGTACGATACCACATCATACACCCATTCCTCTTTGTTGCTGAGAAGCACAATAAGTTCATGCCTTGTCCTCATTCTCCTCTAAAAGAGACCAACTTGCTCCATTGAGATATACTTACCAAAATAAAACCCTTTTTTCTTCTACTCTTGAACTTGGTCTCTCCTGTCACAATAGCTTACACTTCACAAAACCAATCAATAATAGAAAACACTCACATATGGAGTTTTTCACCATAGATATGATACCAATTGTTAGCTTATATCTCCCCCATGTGCCAGGTCAAAATTTGAATCACATCTCATGATGCCCCCTTAACCACTCCATATGCATTGTAAAGTGTTATTCCTCACTTTTAATGTGACCTCAATCTATCATAGTGATCCATGTCCCCCACTTTCTCATGTGCACTCACATGAGTCAAAAGATTCCTAACTTTTGACATCATCCAACAAGAGCCCATAGTGAAACTGCACCCCAAAAGCACATGCCTAGATAGAATCATGAGAACCACTATCATCATGTCCTCACATAAATCCAAAAAATCCAACCCATGTGAATAATTAGAGAAATGCTCCGCATTTATCTCTCCTAATATTTTCAACATAAAATATGTTTTGTGGGCCATACCACCCACTGTGGACCATGCCACATCACTAACTAGCCACATTACTAACAAGCCACATCACTATAAATAGTGGCCATGAATAGTGACTATAAATAGTGATTCATAAATAGTGATTGTGAATAGTGACTTCACATCTAACACAAGAACTAGTCCAAGTAGCTTGCAAAGAGATGAAGAGTAAAGACTCATGGAAGGAGAGCTACAAATAAATGATCAAGACAGAAAATATATGAAAAAAGAAAAAGGTAAGAAGTTAATCCATTATATTAGTAATGTTCCAGATGAGTTAGTTGGAGGTATGCATTATGATAACAAGAGAAAAGACTGCCCATAAATGATGTGTTATAATAAATCTAAATTGATCAAGGAGATGCGATTGTAAGATGAGAAATTTGTCTATGAGAAGACTCATCATGAGAAGGTGGAGTATCATAAAGAGGCAACCAAAAAGGATATAATTGATAGTATGATAATGCTAAAGATTCATAAGAAGACATTAGAGCATGAGGACAAAGGAGAAAGTATTGTTAAGAAGATAGCTTAACAAGGAATGCAAAAAACAATAGTGACTTAACCATATAAAATTATGCAAAAGCAATGTAAACTAATGAAATATTATATTTTAAGTGTAGATTATATTTATTATTTTTATTTTTATTTTAAAATAGGGTTTTTAATAACTAAATACATGGTGTTTATATTTCATGTACAAAATTTTTTACTAAGTGCTTGATTTTACTCATAATTTTATCAAAACATAATATTTTCTCAAAAATCTTGGAAAGGTTTTTTATAAACATAGACAAAGTGTAAGATCATTTTTTTTTAATAATTTTTTGATGAAAAAATAAAATACAATTATTTTTTTAATGATTAAGGTGGATAATATTTACATTTATAACTTCTCCTTATGATGTGTTAGGTTGTGGAGCTAAAAGCTTCACTGTTGCAGACATGGAGGAGGTTGTTGAGAGGTTGCTAAGTTATAGAGAAATCGACGTCGGTCATATACAGTGGGAAAGGCAACTGACATCGGTCAGGTATTGGTCGACGTCAGTCATCTCTAGCCTGACAAGGACCGACGTCGGTTGCTTGTGCGGTTTTAAAACTGTTAGTTGCATGAACAGTTTGTTAATGAACCGAGTGTTTGCATGTTAAGAGCCAATTTTAGACTTGAAGCTGCAGATCTAATTATTGTAATTAGGTGTCTAATTATTGTTTGCATGAGATCTATTTAAGAGACTCATGGGCTGTATTGTAATTTGTGCTATTGAGTAAGAGAGCAAATATTAGCTCCTTCTGTGTGTGAAGAGAGCATGGTGTGTTCCTCCTAGTGCCACAGTGCCAAGTGTGGGTGCTGGTTTGGAGAATCAGATAGATTCTTCATGTATGTAGGATCTTGGTCAGCAGGTGTGCAAGGCCACGTTTGGAGTTCTGCATGGTAAGTAAGATCATTGATCTGCAGGTGTATGTGTGTGCATGGTCTAGGTTTGTAGGTGTGCAGAACCAAGTTGATTTGTAGGTGGCAGCAGAATCAAGGTGACAACAACACAACAGGGAGCAGGATCAGGCAGGATCTACTTGGAGTACGGTGTGTACTCAGTTGGAGAGCAAAGAGGAAGGCAAGGTAGCTCCTTCCATAAGTAAGATCATTTAAGTTGCAAATTATTGCAAGTTCAGGGGAGATCTACTTGAAGTACGATTGTGTACTTGGAGTGCGTGGAGCACTTGGGTACTGGCAGTAGTGGATACTGACTGGTTGGAGGTGAACAATAACTCTGTGTTTGAGTTGTGTGTTGGGACCATAAGAGAGAGAGCTTTGAGGAAATAATTATTGTACACTTGAGGTGTAGGAAGCCTCTGAGAGGTGTGAAGAAGAAGTGGCATTTTCTTTATTGTATTCTTTTCTGGATGAGTATTAATACAAGTTGTGTATTGTCTCTCATATTCTGTGTTGTTTCTGAATTCTAGTTACTTGTTGCTTCTGGTTTAATTTCGCATCTTAAGTTGCTTGTATATGGTAATCAATGGTGCTTCCATGGGTTCCTAACATGATGTGTGTGTGTGAAAATGGACTGAGTTTTTCATCATTGGAACAAGGACGTTAAAATTGAATGTAATGATATGTTTCAAATTTTTTGGCCATAGTCTTTTATTTTTCTTAGTGCCTCAAACAGATGGTACATTATTTTATAAATAAGTGTATTTTACAAAACAAATAAAAATAAATATTAAATATTATTTAAATTTAAACAAAACCATATTATTAGAAAGCTCATAAATAAACCTATTTATGTATATAACCACTTATTTTTATTTTATTTTTCACCCTAATATGAGACATTTGAGATGGGAATTTGAGATCAATAATAGCTTTCCAATTGAATGGGTAAGGATTTGATGCTACATAGGGATAGAACGAAGAGAGTTAGAATGAAAGGAGTTAGAATAAAAGAGCCCCATTCTTTCTAACTCATTTTGTTCTAACCTCCTCAAAATATGTCATTTCAATTGTCTACTTTATTGAAATTAATTACATGCATAGTGTAATAATTTAAAAACCTTTGTTCAATCCCCCTTCACTCTAAGCTTGTGCAAAAAGTACATGTAGTTTTTAGAACAAATGGGGTTAAACCCTATTTTTCATTTTTAGATTTTGTCATCAAATGAGACTTATGTGCTTTAGCCTTCAAGGGTGATCAAGCTCTCGAGTTCAAAAGTAGATAATTCTTTTGTGATTCCTCCTTCTCTATATTTCTTTAAATTTTGATAGGGCAATTAAAAAAAATCCAAGAGCTTTTAATGTTAGATGTGTGATTAAAAACTAGATGATCTATTTTTGATTGAAACTTGAATTATAGCAGAAAAAAGAGAAAAAATACAAAATACAAAAAAGATAGAAAAAATAGGTGGTATGTAAACACACCCCCAAAAATTTATCTATTTGATTTAAGCAATGTCTCAAAAATCTGTGGATGGAAAAAATAACGAAATGAAGGCATAAGCTCTAATATTTAGTCTTCAAATGGCTTTGCTAATGTGGGATTGGGAGCATTAAAATTGACAGTGATTCAATGGCTATGAGCAAGGCATTAAAAAATAAATGATCTTAGAATTGAACACTATGAGAAAAGCTTTGTATTGGTTGGATGCACATTGTTTTCAAGAAGCCATCTAATAGTTTAAAAAAACATGAGGAATGCAGAATAAGCGTCACATGGGAAAAATGGGGAAACGGGCTTTTTTAATATATCTTTAAATCCCTCGCGACGTATTTGAAAACAAGTGAAAGGGCTGGGGAGCAGCCGACAAACTGAAAGATATATATATATTGAACGACCCACCGTGACATTTACGATTTCATATTATTATAACACAAATATTTAAATAAGATTTGACTGGATATCTATTGACTAATTCTTATGACCACCGCCATTGTATTTCAAATTAAATCCATTTAAGTTTTGGTTTTTATTTTCAACATAAAAGTTAGGTATCCTAAGCATTGAATTCTTAACCATATAATCAGATATTTAACTGTCGCCTGAGCAATACATTTTGGATTGCGTTGCAGATTCCCTTATGATGTCGACATTAGAAAATCGATATCACTTTCCATACATATATTTTTATCCTTTTAATATCATCCGCTTACTATCAAAATCAAATTTTTAGTATGCTTTTTTTTTGAAAAAAAAAGTAGAAAGAGGGCAGGAGAGAAAATGGACATGGAAATTGAGGGGTTCAAATGATCTTTCTGTTTAAGTCTTTCTCCTCTTCTTCTTTTCTTTTTTTTAAAATGTTTTTCCGGTGAGTGTTCAGTTTTACGAGGATGATTTATCATATTTTTTTTTGAGTGATTTGTATTTTATTTTTTTTTAAATTTGTTGCGAGTTTTTTCTTGCCCTTTTAAATTTTTTTCTATTTTGTGGGTCTTATTTTATTATATTTTTTAAAATTTTTATGTTTATTTTCACATCAATAAGACCTTAATTATATATATAATTGTAGAATTGATCAATAAATATTACTTGATAGCTAAGATCTTTTGATACTTTTTACTTCTTGTTGAATGAATTTCCTGAAAATTATAATTATAAGTATATCAAGAAATCCTAAGCCATCAAATAATATTTGTTGATTAATTCTACAATAATCATGCTTATTATTTTGCATGTTTTTACTAAGAGAAGGACTAAGTGAAAGATCACATAGTTTCATTTATTAACATAGGGAAAGAAGGTTGAGCCTTCTTTCTATCAATGAGTTTGGTCACTCACCTGCATAGAAATACATGATCCCTTAATCTCAACCTAATATATAGAGCATTCCCCTCTCAAGGGCCCTAAGATAAATAAATATGCATATTTCATTTTATCTTGGATGCAGTGCTAGTTGTTGATGAAAAATTAGGTTTATATCAAAGGAGATAAAATTACAGAATATGTGTACATAATTATGATTATCAAAGAGATGTTTTCATCTACTTATGAGGAAGGGTTTCACAAATTTTCAATCCATAGAGATCTATAGAGACAATTCCAAACTAGGTTGACTATTTTCAAGTAGACTACCTCTTTCAAGATGTTTCATTTTTTGTGACTTCCCTTTTCACGGTGTATGAAAGTGGCCACTACCATAGATCACTACATGCACTTTGGAGTTTCTTTTGCACTAATCACATACCTTGTTCTTAGAATTTTTAGCCTCTATCAGAACCCAAGCTAGTTAAGATCATATATTTATCCATCCATTTCTCATTTTCACGTTTACACACTTCTATTTCAATTTCAATGTAATTTTAGTCATTTAACATGAAAAAATTAATTTTATATTTACTTTAATACTATATTTATTATAATACCTTTGATGTACAAGTATTTTACTAAGCCTTAATTGCATACACATTTTTTATTGTGTGTGTGTGTGTGCATGTCCCGCCCCGCCCCCCCCCCCCCCCACACACACACACACATACATATGCATCTGTGTGTGTGTGTGTGTGTGTGTGTGTGTGTGTGTGTGTGTGTGTGTGTGTGTCTATACATATACATACATACATACATACATATGTATATAAATATATGTATATATCTATACATGTGTGTGTGGGGGGGAGGGGCGAGGGAAGGTGTGAGGGCACGTGTGCTCGTGTACACACACACACACACACATGTATGTCTATATATCTATGAATTCATGCATACATACATATATCTTAGTGTCTTCTTTGAATTTTTCTCAATCTAAAAATGAATTATCCATATTTTCTCTCATTCTCATTTTATTAAGTTGTTGACAACTAACCCTATATTCTCTATATTATCACAATATGATTTTAATGATGTCATGTAGTAGAAGATGGAAAAGCCTTTTATTTTATGCCTATTTGACTCGAATTTCATAATGTGTTTTTGAGTTTCATTTATTTGTAGTTGAAACCCTGTATTCTTTCGTTTGTATAACCCCTCAAAACCTTACAATTGATACATTGGTAGAATAAAATATGGTATCTAAAGATGCAAAAAAAATTATCCAATTCTTGGAAACCTTCTAAAGAGGGCGCGGCCCACTACACCACAAAGTGATGGAAATCAATTCAATGGATCATGCACAAGTGTACAGGAAACTTGAATGCAATAGATTGACATGTATAGTCAACCAAGGTTAAAACACAACTAGAAGATCCTATAGGGAGTATGTTACCTAATGGAGGTATATAGCTTGGGGCATATTAGTGTATATGTACCCAAGGATAAGATCTAAACTTTATAAATGGTATCCATCTCCTAATAGGATAATTTAATGATCCCTTATCCCTATTTAAGGATATGGGTCTTCCTAAGGATTCGGGTTGGGGGATTGGATAGGTAGTAGTTCTCCTTTGATGGAAATACAAGACATCATCTTGTAAGATAATTTGGGTTTAGGAACAAGTTTCCTCAATTCCAAACCATACTAGCCATCAATAATGTAAAGTGAATTATTCCAAAATCCCTAATATATCCACCCATGCATACATTCCAACATTTATAAGAGATCATGGATGGTAAGATACCCAGTAAGAAGAACATCATATATATCGATGTTAACATTAATTACCACCAATGAACATGTTCTTAAGGATCCAAGGCAAAGTTATTCATTCATTAGAATCATTAATTATTACTAACCACATCTAAGCATACTTTTAGTACAATAAATCATTTAATCAATAATGATCAAATATCACAAGACCACAATGTCCATGTTATGTTTCAATGAAGTAAATCAACACTACAAGATTTATTAACTATTAATTGACTTATAATTATGTGTGCAATCCAAGTATTAAATCATTAATACTAAGCATACATATTGCATAATCATGATTTACGAGAAGGCTTGATACTAACACGAAACCACATAGTCCTATAATGTTCGACCCATACAAAATATGAACAATTGTACTTGTTCTAATGTTACTCAAAAACCATCACTATACTTACCAACCAATACAAAATATGTTTTCAAGGTAAGGTACACTAGCATGTATAAATAAAATAAATTCCCATTTCTGCATTTACTAAAGTATGGTAAGCAATATATTGGTGATACCTATCAAGGCTCAAACATTAAGTCCTTAGGTTAGGTCCTTGCACCAGGCCTTACCCTTCCATCGATATATTAAAATTTTAAAATATGAGTTGACCAATCATAAACAAATATTAAGAGTAGAGTCAAATGAGTAAGCCATTCAATTTGTCAATATAGTTGGGCCCATCCATTATCCCTGATTGATTTTATTTGATTAATGAAATGAATAAATTAAATACCAATTAAACTTTTAAAAAATTGCATAAATTCCAATATGTATGTATGTTTATGAAAGGGGAATGAAGATGAATTAACTATCACAACTCACAAGGAGTTGTCTTCTTGGTAACATACTACAACATCATAAGTATTACTAAAAAGCGCATGCATATTCAATCATTAGATCTCCTTAGATTATTAAATGAAATGTAAAGTGTTGAGTGATACCTATGTAATGCAACCACAATATCAAATTTTGTCCTTCAGAGGCCAACCATCAACCATAAAAGAATGAGTAGGAGAGTTGAATTATTTATTGTTCTATAGCAATATCAGGGTGTCGTTATACAATTATTAATCATAATCAATCCATAATACAACTTTAATGACAGTAAGGACAACAAATATTACTTCTGCATAGCATACACTCCAACCAATTGTATGATAAAACAATCCATCAAAATTCCATCTATAATGAAGTTCATCTAAATACAAAACTATCATTTTCCCATAGCAAAACCAAAAGATAATTGTATGATGTCCAAACAAGAATTTAGAGTGGTTGTGTTATGATTTTTCATCACTTATCTCTTTCCAAATGAAATAATATATTTACCTCAAGTTTAAATAAACTTCTCCACCTCAACATAACATGTAACCATAATGGGCCTAATGATACACAATGAATTAGGACATCATTTATAAGGTTGTACATTACTTTATTTATCCTAATGATCATACAAGGGATTTCATATAACTTGTTATCAAAGTGTTGATAAAACCACTACACCATACCCGAGTTTGGTATTGATTTGTTCATGATTAGAAAAACAACCAAGATAATAACGTAACATTATCCTTAGAGCCCAGCAATAATAGTAAATCCAAGTGTTCAAATGATCTTAAGAGACAATGAGAGACATTCATTTGATACACGATTATCATAAGGATATTACCAACCAAATAACATGATATCATACTCATAGATCAAACAAAGTAGTGAAAACACATAACTGTAATGCATGATAATAATGACACCAGTTTACAAAACATAAAAAAGAGTTTAAATTCATCTTAAGGATAGTTGTAACTAACTCAACAAACATTTACAATGTGTCATACTCCAACAAATATTAGTATAATTCACCACTTTTACAAATATCCAGAAACAATGATTAAAAGTATGTAGGAGAATGAGGTTAACCTCAAGTACACAGTCTAATGAGCCCAAAAATACAGTGGCCCTAACCACCCCATCGATCAGTGAGAAGGTGGATTTGACAGAACAATAATTAAGGAGATTAAGTTCACAACAGAGACTCTAGTCCATTTACTCGATTCACACAATAAACAACCAAATAATGAGAGTTTTGAAAGCAACACAATACCCAAATATTGCCAAGATAGTGCTAAGAAATTCAAAAACCATCCATCACTTGAAATAGCCTATTGGCATTTATCAAAGGTTTATAAAAACCAATTTAAAACCCATTTGAAATCTATATTCTCAAGATGGTACACTTGTAACTACAAGTAACAAATGATTCATAATGAATCACAATTGTTAATCCAAATCATTTAGCATTCAAGTGGTTACAACCTAGAATGAAAAATAAACAACCTGAATAGCCACCAAAAAGTGCTTGGATGATTTACAAACCCATAAATAGCATCAAGTAAATGAATGATTAAATCAAAGTGGCTATTGAATCTAACACATAAAAATGGCAACCAGAATCTAAAAATTAGTTGAAGCAAGCCTCCCAACATTTACAAACCAGAGTACCAAGACAAATTAACAACTCAGTGCAAGGAGTTAAAAATGGAAATACGATTTGATATAGATTTCATCTAAATATCAATAGCAACCTTCAACATATAGATGGTTATACACAACTCAACAAGTAAACCAACCACCTTATTCTGCTACCCCCTTTCTTATTCATGAATGGAATCGATATTCATCAAAGAGCCATTAAATCCATATATTCATCTGTAGGTAAATTTCCCAAGATAAGATAGAACACTAAATCTCCAATTCAATTCTTTGTACAACAATTTAATCAGTCAAATGGAAATCATACAATTTTCAAAGGATAAGGAAATTGAATTATACATTTCTGGGGTCATCATGAAGTCCCACAACTTCATCATGACCCCTCAATGCATTTATAATTGATACAACAATACTATAAAAATTAAATACGGCCAATAATTTTGCAAGTTCCTTAAAAAAAATGGCAAAATTTTTAGAGTAGATAGAGGATCAAACCACCCTTCAGGAGGTTTGAAAGCTGAGGCTTGGTGTAAAGTCTCACGACTTCACAACAGGCTTGTAATGTCCTCTTCTAATCTTATGATTCAACAACAATATAATACCCCTAAATTTATTTCCTTAATCAACCAAAATTTACTTACTTTGCAGGCTTTCAGACCACCATGGAAGGAGGCAGATATCTACTCAGGCTAGGCTTCTTATTCCCTTCCTTCTCTCCGATGAAAATAAGTGTGTGTATATGTATATATGTATGTATGCACATGCATGAACACACACACATACACACACACACACACACACATATGTGTGTGTATAAAACACATATGTATGTATGTGTGTGTGTGTGTGTGTGTGTGTGTGTGTGTGTGTGTGTGTGTGTGTGTGTGTGTGTGTGTGTGTGTGTGTGTGTGTGTGTGTACACATGCATGTATGCACACACATGTATGCATATGTATGTATGTATGCATGTGCATGCATGCGCACACGCATGCACACACACACACACAACTTAGTGTTTACTTTGAATTTTTCTCAACCTAAAAATGAATTATCTATGTTTTCTCTCATTTTTAAATTAAGTTGTTGATAATTAGCCCTATATTCTCTATATTGTCATACCATGCTTTTGAGTCAAACTATTGATAATGTCATGTAGGAGAAGAAGGAAAAAAGCATTTTATTGTATGCATATTTGAATCAAATTTCATAATATATTTTTTAGTTTCATTTATTTGTAGTTGAAACCCTACATTATTTCATTTCTACAACCCCTCAAAACCCTATGACTAATACATTGGTAGAAGAAAATATGGTTTCCAAAAATGCTAAAAAACCAACCAATCCCTTGTAACCCTCTATACCTTAATATAATTTCGTAGGACCCCCTAGGTAGCCAAGATTATTTGGTAGCTCATTTAGTAGAAAATAAAATATAGATTTAGGATTTGATTAGGACATTGAGAGACTCATATTCTACTTTCCCCCATAGTTATTATTTGATGAAGACATTAGAAATGTTGGTAAGTGAAGTTGATTGGGTGATGGGTTAGAATGATAGTTGGGATTCATATATGAAGCTATGTAGGGCTTATTGTTAAATACAATTGTCATATTATAAATATGAAAGCAAAAAAAATAACAAAAGTTAAAATATGTGTATTATTCACCTATCCAAAAACTAATACACAACTTCCCTTGATAGGAAAAAACTTCATGATCTAACAGTGCCACCATAATGAGAATAAAAATGTTTTTTTGGATCGATGGCGGATGATGTTTGAGCTCATGCCTTGTAACAAACATAAAATCCCATTATATTTTTATAATAAACTCTATATGCTAGTTTATCCTCAACGAGATACAAAATTAGTTCGATCACTAAAATATTTATGAAAGATGAAAAGGCACTATACATGATATAGTTGGTGCATGCCATCCATCTAATCTATATTTTATATTCCCTATCCAAATGCTTTCTCACCATATGATAGTCCCTTGTGTAGTGAAGGAGATTGTGGATATTGACACATTGGATGTTATTAGTCCACTTAATGAAAACCTTGTTTAGCATACCATACAAATTTCACATATTGATGTTGGTTAGGGCATACATGGGAATGTAAAACCTAGATATGAAACCCTAATACACTAATGTGGTTATTTTGGGGCTCTCTTCATTATAACTTTAGAGGAGGATAATGATTTTATGCAATATTATGGTGTTATGTCCAATAGTCTTGATGATTTCATCATAATTGATAAATTATTAGATGTACATTTTGTTAAGACACCTTAACCACATCTTCTAAGGTATATTTCATATTAGGAATGTTGTAAATATTTGTGTCGTTTATTAAAATCATTTTAAAATTTAATATAATGATGTGTGTGTGTGTGTGTGTGTGTGTGTGTACACACACACACACACACATGTATATACACACACACACACACACACATGTATATATACATACACACACACACACACACACACACACACACACACACACACACATATGTATATGTATATATATACATGTATATTTATATATATTTATATATATATATATATATATATATATATATATATATATATATGTATGTATGTATGTATGTATATATATGTATATATGTATATATATATGTATATACATATATATATATGTATGTATATATATGTATGTATATATATATATGTTTATATATGTATACACACACACACACACACACACACACACACACACACACACACACACACACACACACATTTTTATATTCATAAAATTTTCTAGACCCCCTTAATGCGGAACTATTTTGGGTTGACTTGGCCCATGGTTTTGGTACTCATTGTTTTGTAATATCGCTATGTTGATGTATTATGTCTATATGGTTATTTCATAGATAATACATTATGAGAACAAGGGTTTGAGAAAGAAGACAAAGTATGTGAATTCAGGTGCAAATTTAGGAGGGTTTGTAGAGCATGGCTCCAAACAATATTTGTGCATTGTAATTGTGAGAAGACAGATCTAAGAGTGGATTGTAATAAAATATGAGCAAGTGTTTCTTGGTGGATTTAGACTACATTTGGTGAACCATGTTAAATCTAGTCTTCTTATTGTGCATGTTTATTTATATTATTTATGCATCTCTAATCATATCTATTATTGTGATTCTATGAAATTATTCCCCATCAATTTCTGATTTATTCCTAACACATTATTGTTATAGTGTCATCTACATAGGCACTCACTAAGGTAAATGTTAACTTGTAATTTTGAATTTTATATATATATATATATATATATATATATATATATATATATATATATATATATTTGTTTTAATAATTTTACTAGATAATTGAGAAAGCATAACTTATTTGAATGTATTGTGTATGTAGGGTTGTTTAATGACATCTGATAGTTCAATTCAGATGATTAATAAAACATCTCATGTTTCATCTAGATTTAACATGCATGTTCATGTACCTCAACCTGTCACTGACCTTGTTGAGTGTTAGACACATGTTGATCATGACTATGAGATTTTATTAATTTCATGATTAAATTATTTTTGTTTTCTATCTTAAAATTAATTTTTAAACTTGGTTTCATGTATCGTATGTAAATTTTATAATAATATTTG
The DNA here is from genome assembly GCA_037957365.1 of Torreya grandis. Lineage (NCBI taxonomy): Eukaryota > Viridiplantae > Streptophyta > Pinopsida > Cupressales > Taxaceae > Torreya > Torreya grandis. Next base: position 2,322,670 of record JARHVA010001690.1, read on the forward strand.
TATTTGAATAGCTTCAACTACATGTGAGATATGATTGTATAAGTATTTGCATTCAAACCTTAGAGGAATCAAGGCATATGAGGGATATCCATCTAAAAGCAAGGCATCCAAGGGAGATTATTCTTCTACAAAAGTAAAGAGAGGGAGACTATTGGATAAGTAGGATGTAGTATATGATGCACTTATTTGTATGTATGTATGGAAATATATGCATTTTTGGTTTTGTATAAATATATGAGATTCACTAAATATTATATTATGTTGTTATATGATGTATTTTTTTATATTTATATATGGCAATGTATGTGCTATTGACATTGTATGCCTATATGGTGTTCATCAGATATTTTATTATTTTCTTATTTTGTATGACTTTATGTATTCTATGGACACAAACACACACACACACACACACACACACACACACACACACACACACACACACACACACACACACACACACACACACACACACACACACACACACATTCTCATTTTATGGCGATCATATTTTCACATACAATTTGACTCATATTATTATTGTAAAACTAAATTTGATGGTTGTATCGTCATAGTTAGATATGAATGTCTTTAATATTTACTTCATTTAATATATTAAAACTAAATTAATATATTTAAATATGTTTTGTCAATTAAAACTATATGGGATAAAATAGTATAATATTTGAGATAAAGTTATATATTACTGTGAAGTGCCTCTCATGATTGGGCTACACCATTTATCACTATTCCAATATGGATACCCTTGATACACTTGTTTAATATCATTTAGGACTTAATATTCACATTTTATAATTATTGGATTTATAGACACACCACATTTATATTATAATTACAATTGAAACAAACAATGGAATACTCATATCTTGGATACCTTCTTCGGATGCCCATATACATTTTACTTGTGTAAGTTGGATGAAGTGGTTATGTTTTATCTCCTCCTTTAGCATGTTCTCTCTTTAGAGATGGGTTTCATTATTTTTTGATGTTTTTAAATTTATTGAAAGTTTGTCCTCTTATTTGAGTAAACTTTCATTCTTCCATGTAATCATGAAGTGATGCTATGATATCTCATTCTCCATAGAGTTGTTTCTCTTCATTTAAAGACTCTTATTTGGACCTTGAAAATAGTTTACAATTTGAATTCTCATGTCTCCTAAGGCCTTAGAATATTTTGGTATTTATATATATTTTTCTTCAGTTCATAAACCTTGTTCTATCCCTCTCCATTGCAACCATCTTGGCCATTTATTCTCTTCACATCATATACAAGCACCATTGTTTAAGAACACAAAAACACTGACAACAAATGTTGTCAAAGTTGAAATGACAATTGGAAAAATATGATTTTGGTGATTTATGGATTAAAAATGGAGATTTAAAAAAAAATGAGGTAGTGTATAACATTTAGGACTAGTTTTTGGCTTCACATCATGCCTAATCAAGAGACCCACCGCCCATTTTTGCCTCAAGAATGGCCTTCCTAATACAGGGAAAATGTAATTTTAAAGCCTAACTTCAGACATTTGTAAAAAATATAATTCATTTGAATGAAATAGAAGAAACCTTACATTCATTTAAAATAATTGTAATTTAATCCTATATCATGTTGATGTAACCTTTGAGACCAATTTGTGGAACAATTTGGAGTAATGGGTCCTAAAATGCAACATTTTCATATTGAAGAGAAAAGTTCTTGAAATTCCACTAGAATTTCTGCCTTCAAAACCTCCAAGTTAAAATACATCATTTTGAGAACATATATCTAGGAAAATGACACATTATACCATAACCTTCAAATCTAAATCAACATGAAAATGTGTTTTCACTACTATTTAGGAGCATGAAATCACTAACAAAAAATGTTGTCAGAGTTGAAGGAGCAGTTAGAGAACTCCAACTCCAATGTTTTATGTCTTAAAAATGGAATTGAAAACACATACATGGAGGATAATAATGCCCATTAATAGGTTATTTTAATCCCATCACACCCAGTCAAGAGACCCACCACCCATTCTGGCCTCAATAACTCCCTTCCCTATACAAGAAAAATGTCATTTTTAAGCCTAACTTCAAGCATGCATGAAAATAAAAAACATAAGTAATTTGGATGAACTATAATACCATTGCATGTTTTTTGAATCCCTCTTATTTTAGGTTGGAGCATGTTGATGTAATCTTTGATACTAATTTGTGGCACAAGTTACAATAATGGTTTCTATAATACAACTTTTTATAGTGAAGAGACAAGTTCTTGAGCTCCAATGGGTGGGTCTACCTTCAGGTTCTCTAGGTACAAATACATCATTTTGAAAAAATATATATAGGAAAATTAAAATTTCTCACATGACCTAAATGTCTAATTTCATGTAGAATTATGTTTTTAGTACTAGTCAAGAGCATCGAAACATCGACAAGATATATTATCAAAGTTGAAACAACAATTGAATAACTCCATCTCTGGTGCTTCATGGATCAAAACTAGAACTACCAAAATACATTGGTTAGAAGATAATTTATATTACCAGATTATTATCCTCCCATCACATCTAGTTGATAAACCCACTGCCAATTCCACCCTATAAAACACCCTTCCCAATACAAGATAATTTTATCCTAACTTCAAGTGTGTGTAAAATATAAATGATAAGTCATTTGGATGAACATAAATAACCCTTAAAATCATGTAAAATCCATATAATTTCAACTTAGAGCACACATATTTAACCTTGGATATGAATCCATGACACAAATTGTAGTAACAGGTCCTAAAATGTAACATTTCTTATAGTGAAGATATAATTACTTGAGCTCTACTATGCATATCTACCTATGGGACCTCTAAGTGCAAATACATAACTTTGACACATATAGATAATAAAATTATGCATTCTTCCATGACCTAGACATCCAAAACCACCTATAATCTTGTTTTCACTATTATTTAGGAGCGTAACAACACTAACAATAAATGTTGTTAAAGTTATAGCAGTAATTGGATAACTCTACCTCCAATGCTTTGTCACTCAAAATTGTAACTAACAACACATCCAAATTGGTGTATAATGTCTAATAACAGGTTATTTTTCTCCCATCATGCCTATTTAGTAGACCCATCACCCATTTTAGCCTCAAAAATGCACTTCTCAATATAAGAAAATTGTTATTTTTAGCCTAACTTTAGGCATGCATAAAAGATAAATTGTAAGTTATTTGGATAAAGCAAAAGGAATCTCACATTAATTTAAAAATAATATAGTTTAACCTTGGATCATATAAATATAAAATTTGATACCAATATGTGGCACAAGTTACAGTAACATGTCCTAAAATGCAATGTTTTTATAGTGGAGAGACAAGTTCTTGAGCTCCAACTAGAATTTCCACCTATCAGACCTCCATTGAAAATACATAAATTAAATAACATATATAAATAAAAATTACATGTTATTTGATGAGATATACATCCAAATCCACTTGGAATCATGTTTTCACTAATGTTTAAGAGCATGAAAACACAGATAACAAATGTTGTCAAAGTTAAAGCTGCAATTAGAGATCTCCACCCTAGTGCTCCATGGTTAAAAAATGAAATTACTAACACATTATTAGTGGAAAATAATTTCTAGGACTAGGTTATTAGCTTCCCATCACACTCGATCAAAATATTCACTACCCATTCTGGTCTAAAGAATGCCCTTACCAATACAAGAAAAGCGTACTTTTCTAGCCTAAATTCAAACATGCTTAGAAAAAACCCATTAGTTTTTGTCATGAAATGAAATAACCCTCAAATTTGTGCCAAATTAATTTAATTTCACATTGGATCAAATTAATATAACCTTGGAGATGAATCCATGGCATAAGTTGCAGTAATGGGTCTGGAAATACAATTTTTTTGTAGTGAAGAGACAAGTTATTGTCTTCTATCTAACATTTTTGTCTCCCAGACCTCTGATTGAAATTTCATCCCTTAAAACATGTCTATATATGTAAATGACACACCATCCCATGATAAAAACTTATAAATCCACCTAAATGCATATTTTAACTACTATTCAAGAGCATGGAAACACTGACAATAAATGTTGTCAAAGTTGAATAAATAGTTAGAGAACTCCACTCAATGCTGGCATTGCCAACATGTTTGGGGTATAAAATAAAATCTAGGACCATATTATTGTCCTCCTTTCATTCCTGGTCAAGAGACCCACTACCCATTCTGACCTCAATAATGCCCATTTTATAATAAATGAGTATTTATATTAAGCTTCTCTCAGCTTCAAGAATATAAATGTATTTAATAATAGTGCCAATTCCATGAAGGTAGAATATTATTTTGCACCACTAACCTATAAAAATAATTAATAATTATTACAAAATTAAATTTATATGTACTACCTAAAAAATTAATAAATTTTGGTAAAATTAAATAAATCTACATTTGACAAGTCAATATGCCTTGGAATTTCAATCCAATTAACCACTATGATATGCTCTAATATTGATATTATAAATAATATATTCATTATCCAACTCATGGACTTTTCATATATTCCTATTTAATAGCCTCCCATGATATTTGACCAATTAAATATTTGTTACAATAACCAAATTTTAATAGTCTAGTATCTTCCTATGTATTTCAAAGTCTTCACAGAATCATACATTTCAATTTTTAATAGGATATCATTGAATCTAAGTTACAATGACTACCACAAACGTAGTGGGATAGTCAATGTTTTATCCATATATGACTGGGGAAATCAATATTTTTACTCTACACATCAACATAAGTGGTAATTGGTTCCCTATTACTTCTTCTCATAAACAAAATTTAAATAAAAATGCCCTCTATCGTAAAAATCAAAATTTTAAATATGTTTTCAAGATATATAATGAGAATAAATAGTAGATAATGACTAATAGTTTACCTAGTTGTACTTGATCAGATAGTTGGTCAAAGTCATGTGACGATGTCATATTTGTAAGTTGTAATGCTGATGGAACTTGATATATGTTAAATCAAATTAGGGGTCTATATCTTCCTTCATCCACCCACTCTTATGAATCACACTCACTCCAAAAAAATTCCATGAATGTAGAATAAAAACATGTCAAGTGTCTCATTTGAATAGTCTAAGAACCTGCATTTGAGCTATGAGATGAATGGAACTCACTTGATCCAATTACAGTAATACAATACTCATACTTTTCAAAGTGTTTTTCCTTCATCAACTAGAAATATATATGAACTATATAATTTTATTGAGAACCAAGGCCCATTTCATCATTATACTGTTCAACAATGGTTTTTGCATTAATCAAAATAATGTCATCTTAAAATTTCAACTCCTTTCTTTTAACTAATTTTTTTATACATGCTCCAGCACCATCATGTTCCACTTTTCCATGGATAGCCTCATTGAAACTCCAAATATATTGTACATCAATGATAACATGTATCCTATTCAACCATTAAAACATCCATGAATTTTTTAATTACAATGTGCAATTGTCTGACCAAATGTAGTGTTATTTGAAACTAAGGTTCTTGTTAATCAACTGTCCATAGAACATCTTAAAACTTCCTTGCATGTACACTTTACAATGTGATCAGTCATCACTAATATAAGTTATACTCCCTTAATATTTTTTGTTCATTTGTTGTACTATCAAATGCATACATGAATGCTATATGAATTAATATAACAACTTGTATTGAGTTATTATATTGTGACTGAAATTCCATTTCTGGTTTGAATGTGTAATTCTTGATAAAATTTACTACTAAAACAATAGAACCAAGTGGTAATGTTTCCTTCCTTAAATTTAAATGTTCATCCAACCATCTATCCTTGTGTGTGTGCTTTACATTCTCATAGATAATTTCTTTCTTGAGTTTGACCATAAATTCTAAAACATGTATCTATTTTGTAACAAGTTCACACCTTTTATATTCTCGGTCATCATTTACTTCATACATCATATATTTATATTCAATCAAACTTAATAATTTCTCTTGAATTGAACTTTTACTTTCCTCATGTACTTTTTTTCTAAATTGTGGCAATCCACCATAAATGTTACAATTTCTATTCAAGCATGCTTTGTTATAAAATAATTAACCATCTGGTCATTCATAAAAAACTAGTAAGAATAAATGCCTTGGTTGATTGTGGTGAAACTTCAATGCCACACTCCTATAAATTGTTTTATACATGTAAATTACAATGTATATGGTGAAAAACATTATATCGCATTGAAAATTTAACATGTTGCCTACAACAACAAGTGGTACGCATGTGATTTATTTTTACATAAAATTATTTATCCATCTCAAAATATCTTTGAATAATATAAATTTGTGGATAATTTTCCAAGAAAATGAGTATAATTATGTTTGGGTCATATCTAATAAATTTTTTGAATTAAGTTCATAGTTACGAGAACCAAATCTTATTTTCACTACATATCTTATATTAAGTCAAACTCTTGTAGTAAATTTCCAAAATTATGCAAGTAAATCTTTGAGAGCATTAGTTATATCCTTTTCATTTGGTGACATTCTACCATAGAATACCCTTTAGTGGTATTGGAATCATTAAGTCTTTGGAATATTCTTATTGCTTTAATTAATCTTTTTGTATTTATGTCTAGTGTTTGACTAGTTTTTGAAATTAATCATTTTTTCCATGTTTGACCACTTACTAAAAAAATTGTAATTATATGTCAAAAAACATTACAATATTTGTATTTTGATTTTATTAATATAGTATGACATGCATCATGTAAATTTTTAATGATTTTGTTATTTTCATCATCCATGTTAGATGGTCTCAATTATAGGGTGTAGATTGCAAGTGTCATCTTAATCAATTTCATAAATGAAATAAATAATTGTCATTTTTGACTATCAAAACCTAATTTACCAAATAAATTATCCCAAAAAAATTTAACTAGTCTTCTTGAATGATGATGGGACATTTTTTTATGCATTGGTTTCAAAATTATTTTGATCAACTTCAATTAAGTTCTTTCCTTTTGTACGCACAATCCTTGGAGGTGTTTTTAATGGTGGAATTTGTTGAGAGGATGTTTCAAAAATGTTATGTTCATTACTAGTTTCTTCATTGTTTAGTGTTTCCATGGCATTTTATTCATTATTAATTTTATCATTATGTATTTCCATGAAATTTTATTCATTGTTAGGGAGTAAATCAACATGCATAGATTCATAATTAAAAAAATAGAAAACTTTATATTGTGAGTGTAGACTTGAAAAAAAATCAATTATTAGGTAAATATTCATCATCATTATTCAATTCATTATTGTCAATTTCATCATTATGTACATCATTTGATTGACTAGGGACAATGTTTGTACCTTGTCTTGATCAAATGTTTTGAATTCATACCCTTTATTTTTATCTCAACTCTTGTAATTGTTCCAATTTTTTATGCTTTAGCTTTTTCCTCTTCATTCAATAAGAACCATCACCCAAGACTAGATAAATAAAAAAATTATTCCTTTTGATGGTGTGGTCCCAAATAATAATTGTATTCCTTTTGACTTCATCGTGAGAAGTGTAAAATGATGCAGAGAATTTAAGTGGGCTCATAATTCTCAAAACACCCTAAAATAAATGTTAGAATTTTTTTTTTTTTTCATATTATGCCATTAACATGTACATGCTACAATGTGTACATGCTATAACACATATGTATTATAGTACATATATGATAAATCTATTACATATATATTAGCATATGTCACATTCTTATCATATATTATTATATTATGTAGTGAAATATAGACTATACAATATTATTATGTCATGTACTACTATATAATTACCTCCATATTTTCATTTTTAATACAATTCAATGGTCAATTCAACCATAAGTTACATCATATACAATCGATTAATCCATAATTTAGGTTCATGAGGCTTAATTTATCCCAAATTGTGTCTCTAATTTCATCAATTGACTAATTTGATCAATTCATGACTAATTAAGCCCCAAATCATGTATCTATATGGAACTTAACTAATTTGATTAATCCGTGACTAATTTATTCCTAAGTCACATCTTGTTCTTGTCTAGTTAGGTTTAAAGGGATCAAATTGGCCCTAATTTCCCTCATGATTTAATTGGTGGATATTTTTAGTATTTTTTGATATTGGGGTCTATTGATTACCAAATTACATCACATATAGTCAAAATTAGGTACTCAAGGTTCAATTTCATCCATCTTGCATCAACTAATTATAAATCTAAATTATAAAACATAAACCCTAAGCAATAATTTAGGCTCATGTGGATAATTATGGCCCAAATCATGTCTGTAATTACACCAATTGACTAATTAGGTTAATTGTTGACATAATCAAAGTAAATTTAACTCCAAATCATGTCTTTTTGCTCTTGTAATTAGGTTGAAGGGGCTCAATTTGGCCATAATTAATTTCATATTTGAATAGTTGGACTATGTGTTTTAGGGTTCTATGATAGTGTGGTAGATTTACCCCCTAATTACATATTATATAGTCAAAACAAGGTTCATGACATTGAATTTCATCCAAATTGTATGACTAATTATAAAAATAAACTAATTTGACAAATATGTGAAGAAATATGAATTCATTTCTAGCCCCAAATTGCATCATATACTTGAATTTTGGCTCAATAGGTTCATATTATATGTATTTACATCTGTATTTACTTTTGTTATATAATTAAAGGGTAGATTAAGGCATATGTTGCATCCTATAAAATATATGGAGCCATAATTTAGGTTCACAAGGCCCACTTTGGCCTAACCCATGTCTCTGATTTCACCAATTGACTAATTAAATAAATTCATGACTAATTTATCCTGAAATCATGTCCTCATCTTATAATTAGGTTGAACATAAGATTAAATCAGCCCTAATTTACATTATTATTTAATTTATGGATTATGTGTTTTATTTTGTTGTGATATTAGGGTCAATTGGTCCCCAAATTACATCCTATATAGTTAAAATAAGGATCATGGGGTTTAATTTCATCCAAATTGCTTTAAGTAATTATAAATTTAAACCCTAAACCCTAAACCATAAACCATAACCCGTAATTTAGTTCATTAAAGCTCAATTTGACCCAAACCCTGTTTGTAATTATACCAAATGACTAATTGGATCAATTCATCACATAATCAAAGTTAATTTAGCCCCAAATCATATCTAGCTATTCCAATTAGGTTGAAAGGGCTCAAATTTACATAAATTACCTAATTTATTAAATGAATCAACTATTTTGTTCATTATATGATGACATTATGGTATATTTCACTCAAAATAACATCATATACAATTCAAAGTACATTTGAATGTGACTCAATGTTTTCAAAATTGTGTAATTGATTGCACCATTTGACTAATTGGCTCAATCTATGATGAAATCAAAGCCAATTTATCCTCAAATCACATTTTATATTCAAATTTAGGTTCAATGGGATAATATTCACCCTAATAACCTCCAAAATTGAACCAATCAACTATTTCATTCATTACATTATTAGATTAGAGTTTATAGAGCCTTAAACTGCATCATATACATGTCAAACTTGCATCTATCATTGAACCAAATGATTATTTTGATTTATTCTCTAATGAAATTAGAGTAGAAAAGGCCTAAATCACATTTTATAGTCACAATTATGTTAAAGAGGATCAAATTACCCTCGAAATGGACTATTCATTTATTTTTTATGATATTGGGGTTGAGAGCCCCAAATTACATCCTTTATATTCAAAATTAGGTTCATGAGACTCAATCTCATTCAATTTTCATTGTTAATTTCACCAATTCACTCATTTGGTACATATGTTAGGAAATCTAAGCTAATTTATCTCCAAATCACATCATATTGTTGTAGTTACATGAAGGGGGTCCAAATTGGCCCTATTTGCCTCAACCATTGAATTAATTCACTCTTTCATTCATATGTAATGAAACTAGGCCTTGTTGTACTATAAATCATATTATATATAGTCAAAATTACATTCACTAGTGCAAATGCACCAACATTGCATCACTATATCGATAACGTCCTTTTTTTGGTAGCATATAAATTGATACACTCCACATTAAAATAAAAATATAAAATTATTAATGTGAATAGATATAAACATAAACATAAATGTGTATAAATAGATCTTTTTTTAATGTGTAATGTGAACATAACACATACGCATTATAGTATGTATGTACTATGTTATGTTTGAAATTAAAAACCAAGCCTTTTGGCTTGGATTCTTGAGCCAAACTTTTGATCCTATCAACACACACCTGAATCATAGATCTTTGACATAAAATAATTAAATTACTTTTCCATAACCAAATACACTATGAATTTCAATGCGATAATTCATAAATTTATTACCATGATGATGATAACACTCTCATCTTTCCATATATATGATTTTTTAATTGTTTGCATTATTTTAAGGTTTCTATCTATGCTAATTTATAACTGTGGCTTTTTAAGCCACTACATGTGAAAAATATAATGTCTATATATTTTTGTGTATTTTTATTTTCATTGATCCAAATGCAAAAACTATATATATGATAAAATACTAGACCTAATTATATATGCGTTCAATAAAAAAAATATTTTTTTGAGTTAGCTATGGAGGTCGTACAACCATCTACCCATTTTTGGTAAGTTTTAAGATCTATTTACTTTTAAATGTAATAAAAAATATTAATTCACTTTTTTAAATAAAATTTATGGCACAAACTAGATGATCTTATCTACATTTTCACAAAAGGGTTTCAAAAAAGTAATAAACTTTGCTATAAAAAGGTTGTGCCTTACAGACGACTATCTACTTTATTTTACTAAAAATATAGCAATTTCTCTTTGAATTATATATTTTTGACCTATTTATACCTAACCATTTTTTTTAAAATAGTGTTTTGGAAACTAAACTCAAAATTCTACAATTAATGTTTTCATACCATATTTAAATTTTGAAGGTAGCCATCTCAAATAATCTATAAAAATTGAGATTTTTTAATTTTCAAGAAAAAACATGTCCACAGTTAGGCCCCATTTTGTCCCCCAACTTTGTGCACTTACCCATGGTTTAGAATACATTTCTCAGTATATTTTCCATTGATGAAATTTACTTGTACATAATATATCACATGGTGTTTTTCTATTATTTAATTCTTGCTCCCTTGTGTGTAAAACTTGATTGATGCATGTTTATTAGATCTTTTTTTTGGGTATGACATTTTAGCATGTTTTAGCTTTGGGATTTATCCCTTTTTGTGGGGTGCAACATTTTAACACGTCCTTACTTTTCCTTGGCCCTATGTGTGGTGTACAACATTAAAACATGTCCTTTTCTGGCCTTTTACCTTATGTGTAGTGTATGACATTTGTATATGTCCTTGATTTAGCCCTTATTCCGATGTGTGTGATATTTTTAACATGTCCATTTTTTAGACATTATTCATGTCTATCATGTGTTTAATCTTTATATTTGTGACACTTTAACATGTACCATGTATGTAACTCTTAGCCTTGTCACTAGACATTTTAATCATTATGTTTGTTATGTGTGTGCCTATTGAACTTGTTGAGTTTGATAAGTGTCATGATCTATATCATGTACTCCTAGCATAGTACACTAATTATATATTCTAACTTTATAAACTTCATTTATGAATTCTATAGGCCATTCCCCTTGAGTTACACACAAAGTGAAAATATTAATATGTTAACACTTCTCTTTTACAAATGCTATATTTTTCAATGATACATATTTACTATGGATAAGACAAGTTAACATTTCTGTTGAGATGAGTGACTTTTTCAACATCCATTCCTTCCTTTCAAAAGGTTGGAATTTTAGTGGGATTTTTTAAGCATGAATCCCTTATTCAATAGTTCCAAACATAATTTTGGCACTAATATAGTTTCAAGAGTTAAAAGAGTGTTAAAAATTAGTTTGGCATAAACAATTTTAGAAGTTTAAAATATTTCAAAAATCAACCATTTTCACAAATAATAGGGGCATATTACATGGATATGAACTCCTATTTTTAGTTTTCAAACTTTATAGTTATAGTGAGTGGGCATGATAGATTCATATTCATTATAATATATCAAACTCATGAGACACAATTACAAATTTTACATTTTCAATGGGCCATGATATAGATTTTGTCTACACATATTATACATTATCTAAAAACATGGTATCAACATAGAATACATCCATTATATTTTGATCGTGCATTAAAGAATAAAGGTTAAATTAAAACATAAACCATCCACAATGGTCAATTCAGTTCTAGGTGCATAGTGCATAACTTGGAGATTATTGTGAACTTCAACATTATGTGTGTGAATCCATTTGGATTTCAACCTATTTAAATTTTGGGATTACAAATACTAGATTAAATTGAAATTGAGGTCTTTATTTCCCTCAATGGATTTTATATTCATTCAGCAAGTATAAATTTAATTCTGAGATTAATCACCCTCAAAATTTATCCAATAATTCAAGCTAAAGAACCATCTTCACCAAAGTAGTTCATAAGATGAACTAATTCACCAATGCTCCAAGGAAGTGTCATCACCAAGAAAATTCACAAAAGATAAACACTGTTTTTACACATATAGGTGAATTACTTCCATTCTCTTATTTCAGGATAATATACTATTAAAGTTCAAACAAACATTCAAATTATCAAAGTTCAAGAATGTTTTTCAAGTGATTCAAAAGTTCATGTAATTTTCCAATACAAGCATCTCAAATTTTGTTGGGATCATTTATGATCCAAAGTTATTTTTATTAGTTTATTTCATGTTTTTTAGTTTTTGATTAGTTTTTACCCATTAGTTGGTTTCTCAACCAACTCTCATTTTTTGTAAAGCTTCTTTGTATAAAAGTTAAATCATCGCATTCTCAAATATACTTTTGTGATATTTCTTTTCTCCTGGCGTACAATGGTATCGGAGCCATAGAGACATTTGTTAAGGAGGAAGACATTGAAGAATCTTGTGGAAGGACAATGAAAATACTATGTATGTTGGCCTCAAATGGTAAATGGCAAATGGTAAAAAAACATTAATTTTATTTGTATGATGCTACATTAACATATTGATTTTTTGTCTATTGGATATATATGCTTCAAGTTTGGTTTATTAAATTGAAAATCAGACCAGATAGAATGTAGATTTGGCATGATTAATTGAATGTAGTTTTGAAAATTCAATCTTAATAATCTAGTTCAATTAATTAGTTCAACATATACCAGTACATCCCAACCAATCAACACATTCTTTTCACATAGTCCATAGAATTGTATGGCCTAGCCAATCAATTTATTCTTTTCATAGAGTCTGTAAACCTATACAATGATTCTCTCAGTCAATACGATTGAAATTAACACAACCTTTAATTTAGATGGTGGTAGCACAAGAAAATGCAATGAAAAACTCAGTTAGGATTGCTTAAATATTTTTTATGGGCTCCACCAATAGCCAATTTATTTTTAATTTTTGAAAAATTAAAAATAAATAAAAAAGGAGAGGATCAAAAGACAAATGAAATTTTTACATGCAAATTAAAACCAGGTGAAACACATTCACTACATGTTATTTTATTCTCATCTAAGATGTCAAGTTATTTAGAATATTATAAATCTATATTCTAAATTTGTTTGTAGATTGAAAATGACATTTCGGTTATCATATGATTAAAAGGAAGTCATTTGATCAAATTTTATTTATTTTCTCTAGTGCAAATAATTCAAATTAGATTTTTAGAGTATCTTTGATTTGAAAAAAAAAAAACATTGTAAAAAAAAAATTGTAATATTGGAGAAATAAGGGTGTAAAAGGAGCTATAAGGTGTAAAATTTTCTTAACAAATCCTAGGGATCTCTTGTAATCAAAATCTATTTCTAAGGTAAAGTAAAAACCTTGATAACACTCCTTATTTTTTTATTTCATATCATGGATAAAATTATGAGCTTGATTTCTGAAAATGGATGTTTAACTCCTAAAAATTATAAGGAATGGTCAATGAACATGGAAAATACATTAATTTTCAACAACTTATGGGAAGTAGTTAAAAGGTAACCAACATTGCCTACCAATGCCACAAAGATTGTAGAATTTCATAGACATGACAGATGTGCCCTTACTTTATTGAAATCAACTTGTAGTGCACAAGTCATGATTCACATAGAAGCCATCAAGTCTGAAGCTTAGAAAACACAGAAAGCTGTAAAATATTTATATGATAAACAACCTGCTTACAAGAAAATTGATCTTCTTATGCAATTACTCAACACAAAAATAACATATGATGAAGATGTTTCATAATATGTGTCATGAATTAAGAATTTGAAACAAGAATATGGTACTACTAACAAGAAAATTGATGATGAAATACTTATTTCTATTATTTTGAATGGCCTTATCCCTAGCTATAGGAACTTTCTAGAAATGTTACAACTTAGTGATAAGCTTAACAAGTCTACTTTTGATTCCATTTGTGAGTTGCTCACTCAACATGAGAAATTTTTTTCAAAGAAGAAATAAAAACCTATTGAGGAGGCCCACTATACCAAAATAGGTAATCCATTATATGAGCATAACATAAAACATTCTTCCAAGCACTTTCAAAGATAAAAACACTCTCCATGGCACACTTCTAGACATAAGCATCATTCTAGACATAGGGATCACTCTGGTTCTTCGAAGCATAAACATCACTATAGTTCTCATAAGCATGAGCATCACCATAAACATTCACATGGACACAAGCACAAACACATACATTATTTTTCATGTGGCTACTCTTCCTCTATTTCTAGTGGATGTGAGAGAATATGCTATAATTATGGAGGCATATGACACCTATCTATAGAGTGCCCCTCCAAAATGAATTCCTTTCGACATTGACATAAGGCATAAGCAAACATTATTGGTCACTCCAGTCACTTTGATCACTATTCTAGTTCCTCTTCTGGTTATTCTTCTACATATTCTTCTGATGGATGGGATGACTATGAAGTTACCTGATCTATAGTTGATGACTATATATTTTGAGATGGTAACACACCCATCTTGTATGAGCTACTAGGCTCAAGATTAGGATTTGATGTAGTAGCAATTTTAGGCTTGTGTACTTTGCTTTCATAGATCTAGTATTGATATGATCTTTGATTTGGAACATTTCAGTGATTTATACTTGGTTTATTTTTTGCATGGATTCTCACCTCTCTTGATAGGGGGATATGATATTTCATATTGGATTTTGATCAATCCTTGGTGGTTGTAGTATGAGTCAAAATTGAGTTGATAGCATTTTTTGTCTTGAGCAAAGGCCTACGAGAGGTGTTGGCAATTGTTGGGCATCATTTTTAGATGTGCCATACATAATACTAGGGAAATCACTTGTTGGATGGATTCTATGTGAGGATCGATGTAGTTGGATAGAGCCTGATCTTGTTCTACTTTAGTATAGGGATGATCAGGGCATTGATTGGTTCAAGATGTACAGTGTAACAATTATAGTTGCAACAGAGTCTACTTGGATGACTCATAGTTTATTGCTTATGTATTTCTATACCCCTTTGGATCAAGGGGGAGTTTGTTGGGATCATTTATGATCCAATGTTATTTTTATTAGTTTATTTCATGTTTTTTAGTTTTTGGTTAGTTTTTACTTTTTAGTTAGTTTCTCAACCAACTCTCATTTTTCGTAAAGATTTTTAAAGATTATTTATACAAAAAATAAATCATTACATTCTCGAATATATTTTTATGATATTTATTTTCTCTTAGCCTACATATTTTAGTTTTAAAAAGGAATGAAGTAAATACTTCATGTGTTTATAAGGATTTCCAAAGTGCACAATGCCTTGCATGATTGAATTAATAACCTAAAGATAAACTATATCTTACACACTCCAATATATGATTTCCTTCAATCTAGTAATTCTATTTCTTGACTAAATTGGTGAGGGGTGGGCTGGGGTGGTCAAGGGGTGTATGTAGTAACTAAAATATAGTCATGGATACTTGATCATGTTGGTTCTAGACCATTTTAATCCTTAGTTCATTTGTGAACTTAATTAGTAACTATTTTACTACCACACCTTATATTAAACACAAGAAAAGACCTATTTTATTCCAAAATCTTCATCCATCACATATAGAAATGTTTTGATTATTAAAACCACCTTTATGCATTTGTATGAATTAACTTGGACCCAAATCTTCACACTTTCCCTTAGGGATAGAAACTTATGGTAGGGTTAAAACCACAGAGTGATCTTTTCCTTGTCCTTGTTTGCTATCCATTTCACACAAACAATCATATTTTTAAATAAAACCCTCCTTATCATCCTTATTATTTTTAGGATTCCTAACATGTGGTCATCCCTTTTGGAATGATATAAAGGTACACTCAAATCAATTATTACACAAATTGGTATCAATACAAACAGAGGCTTATTGCAGGAGTGCACATTGAAAAAAGTTCCCTATTTGTCTAAAATCAGGTTTCAAGTAGTTCAAACAATCTTAGTCATGTCCCAATTCAATTTTTTTCATCCCTAATTTAGAATGATCAAGTACTCAAGTCAATTATAGATGAATTCATATATTCAAAGGATCACAATATCGTAAAGCACTTAGGTGGGATAACTACATGGTTTTTTATCCCTCTTAATAGTAGCATATAGGCAACACTCAACATAATGGGATGTTGAGGTATAACACAAATTCAACCATTAACCCCTTTTTACTCCACATCATTTATATACTTGTGGTATAAATCTAGGGTTTTCAATTTTAATAAGCTATATGATAGTCTTGTGTGTACTTCAAAAATAAAAGTTATCATAAATAGACATATTTTACACAATTGCATAAGATTATACCCTAGATGTCAATATTCTACAAAAGGAAAAATATGCTAGTGTTGGATAATAATGCCCATCACTATTGACCCTTCTCAACATAACTTTTTAGGAAATATCTTAGGTTTAATGCATTCACATTCTATTTCATTGATAAGATTTACTTTTGGGAATAATTATGTAAAAGATTTTAGCCTCGACGTTTTGGATCACCTCATGTGATCTTTCTTTAGGAGAAAGATATCTTTCTCCTGAAGAAGGATCATGGGAGGTGATTTGAAATGTTGAGGCTAAAATATTTTACACAATTATTCCCAAAATAAAATCTTATCAAATATCTTAGGACCAGATTTTGGGAATGTTTTGGGTGTTATCCTATATCTCAATTTCTATAATTGTCCAATTTTCAAAGTTAAGTGAATGAATAAAAAATTTAATTATATCTCTCTTTTATATGGTTTAGTATTGTTCACAATCATTCTATTTAGTTTATTTTAGTTGCTTACTTTTAGTTCCTTGCTTGAAAGTGTATTTATAACACCTTGCTATATTCTAATCTATTTATTAGAACTAAGATTGATACACCATAATTAATTTAATACAAGATAAAATAATGACCATGTGTTAACATATAATGGATAAACGTAGTTCCAATCAATCACCATTTATGAGAAAAATATAGAGAGGGAGGAATTTTATTTATTAGAATTTAGGATGTGTCTTGTGACGATGTTTGTATGCCTATATAAAAAATGTTACATGTATGGAATTGTACATATTTATGGCATTGACCCAATATTTGATTATGATCACATTTATTTTACATACCTTTATGTGTGATTTTAACTTTGATAATTATTGTGTATATCTTATAGTCTTTTGAATTTTATTAATATTTAAGCTTTATGAACTTTGATGTATTTATTTCCACTATTAGGTTTAACTAGGATGACATATATGAATTTTATCAGTTTTTAAAATTTATTACCTCTGTTGTATAATATTTATGAAGATTGTGAAATTGTAATGAAAAATGATGCTTCAATTAAATTTTATAATGATTAATATATCCAATTGTATTATTTTATCATTTTTATTACACAAAAGGTTGTTAGTTGGTAGTGAAAAAGCAAAAAAATTCTCAACACAAATTGTGACTCTAAACAAAAGTGGTAATCAAATTCATAGTTAGACCAAACTACTAAAAATATATTGAAGTTATGACTATATTTGGAAAAAATTTAACCTAATTTTGATTAAAGATAACCCAAACTATGATATAAGTTTGTATATTTAAATTTCACAATGTATAAAAATTAAGAATATATCTAAATGTAAAGTATTGAAACTAATTTTACAATGATACTTACTAAATATGGAAAGTATAAAAATTAAGAGATAATTAATTTTTCCTTGTACTATATATCAATGATAGAGTTGTCAATCAAGAAATATGACAATGATTTTGACAGTTATATCTTGGAGGTAGGAACATTGATATAATGATTTGGATATATCTGAGTATGATAGTTTACTAATTTGGATATAATGTTGGAATTATCATGGTAAATGATATTAACTTATAAGGATTGGACCCATAAATAGAATGATAATAAAAGGTAATGTAAAATAAGAATCATACATGTACGCATAAGTCATATAGAGTGAAGGTAGGTCAAAACTAATATTGTCAAGTTTATAATACTAGATTTTAGTTTATAAAATACCTCTTATAATTTTATTTTAAGTCATTAAAAGTATTAGATTAAAAGAATAAAAAAATTTCTAAGTGTGTAAAACACACTGTCTTTGGGATAACACTCCAAATGTATTGTTTTCTCAAATAAAAACCTAAAATGAAAATGTAGTAGTCAATGTCCATGGAGTAAAATCTAAAATATGTATTATAACTGAAATTTGAATCTTAAGAGAAAGGAAGGAGTACACATGTATGTGGGTGAAATAATGTTTGCATTTAAATTTTTGAAGATGATGTTTCCATGTTATGCATTGGATAGGATGACATACAAATATATTATTTCTCTTAATAGACTAGGACTAAAAAAAGTTCAATAGAATAAATCCTATGTAAACCAATGATATTTGTATATCTATTAGAGGGTAACCTAAAACTGAAATTTCAATAGGAAGAAATAGATATATATCTCACTAGACCCACCTTTCGTCCCTCCCCACCCCCCCCCCCCCCCTCCAAAAGTAAATTATTATAAAAATGATTTTAACTATGATTTTAAATATGTAAGTAAAGTAAATGGTTATAAAGGGGTACAAAGAAAATTAAATGATTAGTTATATGATCATAGATAAGGTATGTTGTAATGTTCAACCAAGTGTGGGTATATGCAACCTAAGGTGATACATGGAAATTATAATAAATCCTATATCTATACCATCTTACTTAGTATAAAGAACAACTTAGGAAAGGATACACACATACAATCAACCAAAAATAAACAATACATAATCTACTAAGAAAAGGAAAGAACATATGGATATAAATACTTATCTTGGGGTGGATCTATCGACTCTTCAATATCCCCCTCTGGTTCAGGTGGAACTTTGCAAGAGATTATTTCAAGTTGATGACCTCAAATGGTTGGATTAAATAAAAAAACTAAAAAGGGACCCAAAAAATGATCGGTGGTCCTCTCAATAAACATAGAGGCATGATGTTCAAGTAGTGGCATAGAGATGTGTGAAATTAGACTCAAAGATGATAACATATAAATTGATATAACTATTAGACACATTATAAGGATTGGGAATGAATGAGGAGTAGTTTATGAAAATATAAGTCTTGTAAAAAATAATTATACATAACTGCAGTAAGCATGATAAAATAGGAAAAGACATTATGTAAAAGGGTCCTATACAAAAATTAGGCGTATAGACATACTTATCTCTCTATGAAATTTAGATTTAGATGCATGCTTCTCATTTTGATTATGGGTAAAATCATAATATTGTGTTTCACATTGAATCCAATCATTTTTAAATAAGAACTAAAATATATATCCTAATAAATACTTAATTTTTTAAAATGTGTATGGGGGGCGGGGAAGAGGTATATAATTTTATTTATGAACGAAAACATTCATGTCTTATTAATTTTTAGAAAATAAAACTAATTTTATAGCGTGTGGAACATTGTACTATACATGGCTCAAAAGTTCCAAAAAGTGCCACAAACTATTACATTATCACCATTATAAACTAGCATTCTATAAAAATTAAATATTATAAATGCATGAAATTGTAATTTATACATCTCTAACTTCCCTAAAATGAAAATTGGATATGATATTAATTGGTAAAGGGTAATCAAGTTCTTGAGTTTGAGAGTGGAGAACTCTTTTCAGATTCCTTCCATTTAGGTTTCTTCAAAATAAATATTGACAGGGTTGCTAGAGGAAATCCAAGGGTTTTTTGTGCTAGATGTGTGATTAGGGACTACATACCCTGTTTGATCTGAGAAGTGTCTAAAAAAATTTTGGTTGGGAAAAATAATGAAGTAGATGCATAAGCACTATTGTTTAGTTTGCAAGCAAATTGATAATGTAAGATTGAGTAAATAACAATTTAAGGTGACTCAATAGTTATGATCAATACATTAAAATGAATGTTCTTAGAATTACACATTGGATAAAATTTTAGAAAAATGTTGGATACTTATGTTCTCTTTCACTTATTGGTTGGATGGACACTATTTTCAAGAATTTAATTTTATTCTTAATCACCTAGAAAATTGTGGTACTGAGATAATAAAAGATCTAGTCATAAATAATATTATGGAAATTTGGTGATGCTGGGGCGTGTTGGCACCCATCAACCAATTTTTCCTACCCTATCCATGCCATAATTAGTATTTAGTTTAAAAAGGGAATTTGAAACCATTTTTTAAATGGGGTCATCATATCATTATGAAGGAGCTTTGATTGACATTACATATTTATCTTTTCAATCATTTGTGATTATGTCTTAATTGTAAAATAATTTCATTGTTTGTGTTCCCAATTTTGTTTGCATTCCTTGCATTTTACATTAAAGTTTTATCTCTCTTCTAATTTTCATTGAAGAGATGAATTATGGGAATTGTTGGAGAAATAGCTAAAATGGAACCATTTTTATTTATCTATGTAGATATGAGAGAAATGGATTTTATGAGTGTTTTTTTAGAGGGAAGGATAAATAAAGTATTTTATTGCATAATAGTGTGGTTATTCAAGCAATCTATGATAATATGAGTTTAGACTACCCATAGATAGAAATTCTAAGTTGTTCTCATTTAAAGATAACATTAGATTTTTTTATATATGTTAAATATTCCTCTAAACAAGGAAGTGGCATAACATTTCATAAGGTATCAATTTCGTGAGACTCTCACCAAGGCTTTGGAGGTTACTATCATTATTTTTCCAATCATTTTATACTTTATAAACATTGGATGCAGGTTCTTGGTTTTATTGAAGACCTTATGTAAGATCAATAGCATATTTTTTGTCTACTTATTGAACACATGGGGAAAATGAAAAATTATATATATGCAAACAACATATTAGATGGGGAAAACATTTTGGATCTTCACCTTTGCTCACTTTTATCCCTTATTGCATCTTTCAATTTGTAGTTGGATAATGAATGTGCTTCTTTTGGAGGATGTAATGTGGTGTCCTAGCCAAGTTAGTAGAGGTGTTGGTAATGGTAATGAAGAAGCTAGTTTAAGTGGAGCGAGTGTGGTTGCACTGATTGATGTTGTTATGGGCAAACACGACCATTATGTTAAATCTGGCCATGGGGAAGAGGAACTAGAACCCTTATGTATCTCAGTGTCTCCTATATTTTATTGGGTTTATTATGTTAGGGTTGTGGTAGTAGTTGTATCATATTTTTATGTTACATATGGTTGGCATCGGTTTGCCTTTTTATTTGTAAATTCACCTATAAGTGTTTATTAGTCATATGCTCATTAGCATTATATATATTAAACATATGATATAAATACCGATAAAATTTGTAATCAAGGCTAAAACAAATGTCAAATAGTAAATCAAACCTAATTACTTATTCTAACACCATAATAATATATAAAAAATTTAAGACTTATTTGATTATACCTTGAGATCTAGTGTTAGTCCTCAAGATCATACAATGGAAAATATTACATTACAATGACTTGGAGGTAACTTGGAGAACTTAGAATGATCTAAGATTATTAATATACAAACCATGCACTTGTAATAGAGAAAAATTTCAAGTAGGAAAGATATGCTTTGTTGAATGTGTTTCATTTATCTAAGGCACTAAAACCCTAATAAAGTTTCTAAAACTTTAGTCTGGTAGTTAAGAAAATGCATTTCTTCTCCTTGAACTAATTAGGTAAGCAAATCTAAAACTATAAGGGAAAAAATGCATGTCTTGGAGCCTACATTATATAAAAGAATGGCTAAGATATCCTTATAGTTATAAATACCCTAAATGATTTATAAAATATAAAATAGCACACAAATATTTATAGTAACTCATCAACCATGCAAACTAATACAATGCAATATTTATCTTGTATGAAATTCCATGCTTAATGAATGTTCTAATCATTGTTTGAATTTGTTATCATGATTCTAAATGCTCAGTACATTCTTGAGTGAACAATGTTTTTTTTTCAAGTTTAAAATAGATGGATTATTTATGTAGATAGATGCCTAAATGAGTTAGGAAGCAAGTGTATTTATAGATGGATTTTAATTCAAATAGGAACAAACTGGGAGGGGAAAGTGACATCCAATGGTTGAAAAAAATGAAGAAGGTGAGATAAGGGTCATATGGAAAAATAGGAAAAAGGGCCCATGGAAAATTTCAAGGATCATACATTACCTTTTAAACATCCAATAAAAGTTAAGTGCACATTCTTGGGTGGGAGCCATGAATTGGTAGGAAAATTTGAGTGGGAGGAAATGATATTTAGAGGGCATCAAGAAATCTGTGAGAACCACTTAATATTAATAAATTTACCAATAATTATCAATTTTAATAAAATATAAATAAATATACTAACATCTTAGAAACATATAATTTAACAACTAATAAATACACGTGATCCATTTTTGAACATGTATCTATAATAATATATTACATGTGCAACCTCATTTAAATATTAAATCAATTGTATTTATGAATTTCAAACTTATCTTCCCTCCACTTAAAATAAACCAAATATAAACATATTAAAAATTCAAATAAATATCAGTGTTAAATCAATTAATACGCATAGAATATATCGTACATTATTAGATTTCCAACTTAATGTGCACCACCGCTAAAGTAGAATGAGCAAGTCAAAACTGGATTTATTATGTCATAGTTGTGTTATAGGAAAAAAGGAATATTAGAATCATTTGAATATCTAAATATGCCATTCTTGTCTATAATCTGTATTTAATGAAAAAAAAATTAACAATTGATTTGGATATTAGCCTTCGCGTTGACTAGACTTCTGTTTTGATAACTGTCACAAACATTTATTGAAATTCCACCCGAAAAACAAAATCGTAAAAGCCATATCACCATAATTAGTGTCTCTTCACATAATCTTAAAAATGAAACTATTACTTAACCTAAAAATACAAGGGTTCCTAAATGTTTTATTTGATAGGTAAATCGAGCCATCAAATCTCAACAATATTTATTACCTCAATACAAGCCAACATCCACATTCAACTTTTTTAATAATATCCCATTGATTAAAAGAAACTATAGGTGGAATATTCTCTACTTCCCTGACGATCCCTCTTAGTAACGTTACATGTAAATAATAAAAAATAAAACTTTTGGTGACTGGTTTGATTGAAAAATAACTTGTATTTCTGTCATATTTGTATTTGAGTTGGTTGAAATTAAGTATTGAATTCCATCAAACACTTATATCCGTACGCAAGATGTATGAACATACTACTTATCAAGGACATATGTATATGCAAAGAGACATAATGATTCCGATGAGCTTACTAAATGTCTAAATATATCGGGTAAAAAAATAAAATAAAATAAAATGAGAAGAGCTCCACGTTGACAGGCACATTAACGAATTATACTATATAGTATAGAAAAATATCTCCTATCGATGTATTTATTTTCTAGCTTCTTAGTAACTAACATGAATGTAATTGTCCAATTTTTTACAAAATGCCGTGTGTCTAAAAGTCGTCAAATTTATAAAAGAAACGTATCAAAAAGATCATATTAAGTGATTCAATGTAAGACATTTCCAAAAGGGATCATCTCAACACGGTGAGCTCACTATCCTACTTTTTTTACAATTGTTCCAAGGGTGAAAATCCATGGTTTTATCATTTGACTAAGAGTGACAACCTATGCGCACGATCTAAAGAAATAAAAATAAAGGCAATAGAAAACCCTAAAGGCTCCAATTAATCGTGTCCAAATCCAATAAGTATTTTGTATAGGACACCAACGACAGAGTTAGACACATGGAATGACACAACTATGCAGATATGATGCAAGCATTCGAGTCTATATAAAGGACATTTAAATAATCATATGACTATCCCAGGATCAACATCTAATCAACTTCTAACTTGTTCCTACGCAGATGTACATGTGCATAGTAAACCAAGTCTTATTGTTTACAGTTATTTCAATATTTATCAATAGTTATACTTTATTACTTTTATCAATCTCAGTTATATAAATTCATATTATTATTTATTTGAGTTTTCTATTAATTGGCATGCTATAGATTAGTTTATCACCCTTGTGCCCTATACTACCCTATCTTCTTATACTTCAATTACCACACACATTTTTTCAATTTATAGTTAAACTCTTATAGATCTAGTTATAAAGTTTCACTCAAGTTTGATCCATGTAAAAACAAAAAATGTGATTGAAAGGGAATTAAAAATGTTCATTCCCCCAACATGAATTAATGTTTGATTATGTCATTTCACTCAATGTAGAATATAATGCACAATCAAAATAGAATGAATATTATCCATGTACCAATCATGACCACACATTTGATAAGTATGAACACAAATGACAACTATTTTTCATTCAACTATACCATGTTGTTGTGTATGTGTGTATCAATTGGTATCATGCCCACTGAATCTAAACCAATTTATATTGAATATTATGTATCTATATGCTAAGTTCAAGAGTTTTTATATCAAATATATGCTTATATAGAAACTTATAATTCATGTTCCTATAACTTATGTCTATATTTCCATCCATATTCACCCAATTATGTGTGAAAATGTACTCAAGTGTATGTAAAGTGAGTGTATAATCATAGAATATGCATCTATAATATGTATTAATCTAGAAATATATGTCATGTATCTAGACCATCTAATATCTAAACCATTTTGAATATTTGAATATTTTCACCTTGTTATATTTGTTTTGCTTGTGGAAGGTTATGTCTCTACATGATGAGCCAAATATAATTTCTTTTTTTGAGATGAGGTTTGTGTATACACATAATAGTTTCAACATTTATCAATTGCTGATGTTTTCTATCTTGCAAGAACTTGTTGAGTCTCAATCTCTCTTAGTGCACACCCAAAAGGGTGCACCAGGAAAGAGGTGGGTAGACCATTGATGCTTTGTAGGATTGTTGTCCTTTTTGTTAGGGTGTGGAGCTAAAAGCTTCACCAAGGAGCATACAAATCAGGTTCGGGTCTACACAGACGCCGGCGTCGGTCAGGAGCGACCGACGTCGGTCACAGGCAGTTGGAGAGACGCCGACGTCGGCAGAAGGGTCGGCCGACGGCGGTCACAGACAAGCAGCAGGAACCGACGTCGGTTACCTGCGTGTCCAGAAAGCTATTTCCGTGGACAGAAGCGAGTGTTTGCATGATAAGTTTGAGATGTGAACTCAAGCACGCGTCTCTATTATTAGCATTACTATTTTTTGGAGCCCTTGTTCAAGAGGCTTAACTGCTTGTTGGTTGTACATGCTCAAGTCTCCTAATTCTATATGTAGAATTAGATCTTCTTAGCTTAGTAAGTAATTTGTAGTGAATTATTGGAATTCATTGTGTGTGAAGAACAGTACAGAATTGAATCAATCCAGGTTTGTTGGAGTTGATTGTTCTTGAGAGAGAGCTCTTGAGGAATTGAGATCTATTGAGAGATCTATACATCTAGGAGAGGTGTGGAAGAAAGAAGCTTTCTTCAATTGTATTCCTTTGTAAAGAGTTTTGTTAATACAAGTTTTCAGGGTGTTTTCTTGTATCTCTTGTTCTTGATATTATCATTCTATTTACTTGTCAATCTGGTTTAATTCCGCGTTTATTGCTATCATAGTTGTAATCTATTGTTGGATTGATCCCCCAACAAGTGGTATCAGAGCCAGGTTCACTAACAGGTTGTTCAGATCTGTGTAGTGTGTATTGATTACAGGTTCTTACAGAGATATCTGTTTGAGTGGGAGAAGCAATGGCAGATGAAAGTAAATTGAGAATGGAAAAGTTCAATGGCAAAAATTACCAACACTGGAGAATGCAGATAGAGGATTATCTGTATCAAAAAGATCTCTACTTACCGTTAGGAGGTATTGCAAAGAAGCCCAAAGACATGGAGGATGAAGAATGGGAAGTTCTTGACAGAAAGGCTCTGGGGTCTATAAGACTGAGTCTAGCATCCACTGTGATATCCAATTTATCACAGGCAAAGTCTACGGTAGAGTTGATGACTACGTTAGCTAATCTGTATGAAAAACCCTCAGCTTCAAATAAGGTATATTTAATGAAGCAGTTATTTAATTTGCATATGAATGAAGGTGGATCTGTGTCTACTCATCTGAATGATTTCAATGGTATTGTGAATCAATTAAGTTCAGTGAATATAGTGTTTGATGATGAGATAAAATCTCTTTTGATATTATGTTCTTTGCCTGAAAGTTGGCATGGCTTAGTTATGGCAGTAAGTAATACTGCATCTGCATCAAATATTTTGAAAGTAGAGGATGTTGTTAGTGTTATCTTGAATGAGGAAATACGCAGGAAAAACACAGAAGAGACATCTGGGAACGCTTTAAGTTTTGAGAGCAGGGGAAGGCAAAAAGAGAAGAGCAAGAAAGGCAGAGCAAGATCCAAGTCAAAGGGGAAAGGCAGATCTAAATCCAGAAATGGCAGGAAGCCACAATGCTGGAACTGTGGAAAGATGGGGCACATAAGCAGAGATTGTTGGTCAAAGCCTAAGGAGGACAACCAGCACGAAGGAAAGGAAGAAGCCAAGATTGCAGGTATTGCACAGGATGCTTTAATTTTCTCTCTGCATAATAATATAGAATCTTGGGTATTAGATTCTGGTGCATCTTTTCATGCTACTCCTAACAGGGAATATTTCAGTGACTATATCCATGGAGATTTTGGAATAGTGTACTTAGGGGATGATGAGCCCTGTAAAATAATTGGCAAAGGTAAAGTGCAGCTGAAGATGCAGAATAGCAACACATGGGTGTTGAGAGATGTGATGCATGTTCCTAGTTTGAAGAGAAATTTGATTTCTGCAGGTAAGCTAGGTGATGAGGGTTGTACAGTAACTCTCACAGCAGAATCTTGGAAGGTAACCAAGGGTGCACTTGTTATGGCCAGAGGTAAGAGAGAAGGTACTCTCTATTTGTGTAATTGTGTTACTAACAAATCTCCTTCAGTTTTATCTACTTCAAATGTGGACGCTAAATTGTGGCACTCAAGGCTTGGCCACATGAGTGAGAAGGGGATGTCTATTCTTAAGTCTAAAGGTATGCTTTCAAATTTAAAAGGCATAGATCTAGAGTTTTGTGAGCACTGTGTATTTGGAAAACAAAAAAGGGTCAGTTTTCTCAAAACTGGGTCTACTAAGAAGAGGCACAAGTTGGAGCTTGTTCACACAGACGTGTGGGGACCGGCTCAGGTTGCTTCCATTGGAGGATCACAGTACTATGTATCATTCATAGATGATGCCACAAGGAAGGTATGGATCTACTGTATTAGAAGAAAATCTGATGTATTTAATACTTTTAAAGTTTGGAAAGCTATGGTTGAGAATGAAACAGGTAAAAGATTAAAGTGCCTGAGATCAGACAACGGTGGTGAGTTCTGCAGTCATAAGTTCAGAGACTATTGTTACATGCATGGAATCCGTAGGCAAAGGACGGTTCCAAGGACACCTCAGCAGAATGGTATTGCTGAAAGGATGAACAGAACAATAATGGAGCGTGCAAGATGTATGAGATTGCATGCCGGTTTGCCCTTACAATTCTGGGCACAAGCTGTTGACACTGCAATGTACCTGATTAACAGAGGACCCTCTACAGCTCTGGATGGTGGTATTCCAGAAGAGGCATGGACAGGTAAAAAGGTTGATCTCTCATATCTCAAAGTTTTTGGTTGTGAAGCCTTTGTGCATATAGATAAGGAAAATAGAAAGAAGCTTGATGCTAAGTCTATGAGATGCACGTTTATTGGCTATGGCTCAGATGATTTTGGTTACAGATTGTGGAATCTAGAAACTAACAAGGTAATCAGGAGCTGTGATGTTGTTTTCAACGAAAGAGTGATGTATTGTGATCAGCTAAGGAAGTTGAATCAGCCTGAGCAGAGCAATGGTGAATTGGATGAGGTGAAAGTCCAAGATGATCTCACGGGAAAAAGAAATAATCACTTACAGGAAAACACAGAGACCGACGTCGGCAGGTTAGGAATCGGCGTCGGCAGGACAGAAACCGGCGTCGGCAATACAAAGACCGACGTCGGCCGTACAGGTATCGAGGTCGGTCAGGCAGAACTGACGTCGGCCAGTAACAGGTCTACAGGTGACCGAGGTCGGTCACTGTCAGAAAATTTGGGTGGACAGCGTGTTGAGAACGAGTCCAAGACACCCATCAGGAGGTCTGAAAGGGTGAGTAAGCCTCCAATTAGATATTCTTCTTCTTTATATTATTTATTGCTAACTGATGGTGGAGAACCAGAGAGTTTTGAAGAAGCAATACAGGTGGAGTCCAAGAGTGAGTGGGAGCGTGGCATGGTTGAGGAGTTGGAGTCCTTAAGAGAGAACCAAACATGAGATTTGGTTGAATTGCCAGCTGGTAAGAGAACACTTAAGAACAGATGGACCTACAGGTTGAAGGAAGGCGAGAATGGACAGATGAGATACAAGGCCAGATTAGTGGTAAAAGGATTCGCACAAAAGCCAGGTATTGACTTTGGTGAGATTTTTTCTCCGGTTGTTAAAATGACTTCAATAAGGGTTGTATTGTCTTTGGTTGCTTTTGAGGATTTGCATCTTGAACAGCTAGATGTTAAGACAGCGTTTCTTCATGGAGATTTGGATGAGGAAATTTATATGGAACAACTAGAAGGATTTGAGGTCAAGGGTAAGGAGAAGTTTGTGTGCAGGTTGAAGAAAAGCTTGTATGGCCTCAAGCAAGCTCCTAGGCAATGGTACTTAAAATTTGACAGGTTTATGACTGAGCACGGCTATAGTAGGTGTCAATCAGACCATTGTGTGTATTTCAAGAGATTTGATAACGGTAGATATATTATTCTATTGTTGTATGTAGATGACATGCTGGTTGCAGGGTCTCACATGCAGGATATCTCAGAGCTTAAGGTAAAATTAGCTCAAACGTTTGCTATGAAGGATTTGGGAGCAGCAAAGAAAATCCTTGGCATGAGCATTAGGAGAGACAGGAAAAATCACAGGTTGATATTGTCTCAAGAAGATTATGTGGACAAGGTGTTGAAGCGGTTCAATATGCAGGATGCTAAACCGGTAAGCACACCTTTGGCTGGACATTTCAAGTTAAGTAAAGAACAATGTCCCAATTCATATGATGAGGTAGAGTACATGAGTAAGGTTCCATATTCTTCCGCTGTAGGAAGTTTGATGTATGCAATGGTATGTACTAGACCGGATATTGCCCAAGCAGTGGGAGTGGTAAGTAAGTACATGGCCAATCCAGGTAAGGAACATTGGAAAGCAGTTCAATGGATCCTTAGATATCTGAGAGGAACCAGCGGTAGACACTTGTGCTATGGAGGTTCAGATACTTCTCTACATGGCTATGTAGATTCAGATATGGCAGGCGATTTGGATGGCAGGAGAAGCACCACAGGTTATGTTTTTACTGTAGGTGGAACGGCAGTTAGTTGGATATCTAAGTTGCAGAAGGTTGTAGCCTTGTCAACTACAGAAGCAGAATATATTGCAGCTACAGAAGCTAGCAAGGAAATGATATGGATGACACGGTTCATGGATGAGCTTGGTAGGGAGCATGAGAGTTGCAGATTGTACAGTGACAGTCAGAGTGCAATCCATTTGGCCAAGAATTCGGCCTTTCATTCAAGAACTAAGCACATACAGCTAAGGTATCACTTCATACGACAGGTATTGGAAGATGGTGAGTTGAAGCTGGAGAAAATCCATACAGATAGGAATCCTGCTGATATGCTAACAAAGCCGGTTACTAAGGAGAAGTTGAATCTTCATTCAACTTCTATTGGTCTTCATGATTGAGTTGAAGATGGAGGAGCTAGAAGATGTTGCCGTACAGGTACTAGTGCAGCTGGTTTATCTCCAAGTGGGAGATTGTTAGGGTGTGGAGCTAAAAGCTTCACCAAGGAGCATACAAATCAGGTTCGGGTCTACACAGACGCCGGCGTCGGTCAGGAGCGACCGACATCAGTCACAGGCAGTTGGAGAGACGCCGACGTCGACAGAAGGGTCGGTCGACGGCGGTCACAGACAAGCAGTAGGAATCGACGTCGGTTACCTGCGTGTCTAGAAAGCTATTTCCGTGGACAGAAGCGAGTGTTTGCATGATAAGTTTGAGTTGTGAACTCAAGCATGCGTCTCTATTATTAGCATTACTATTTTTTGGAGCCCTTGTTCAAGAGGCTTAACTGCTTGTTGGTTGTACATGCTCAAGTCTCCTAATTCTATATGTAGAATTAGATCTTCTTAGCTTAGTAAGTAATTTGTAGTGAATTATTGGAATTCATTGTGTGTGAAGAACAGTACAGAATTGAATCAATCCAGGCTTGTTGGAGTTGATTGTTCTTGAGAGAGAGCTCTTGAGGAATTGAGATCTATTGAGAGATCTATACATCTAGGAGAGGTGTGGAAGAAAGAAGCTTTCTTCAATTGTATTCCTTTGTAAAGAGTTTTGTTAATACAAGTTTTCAGGGTGTTTTCTTGTATCTCTTGTTCTTGATATTATCATTCTATTTACTTGTCAATCTGGTTTAATTCCGCGTTTATTGCTATCATAGTTGTAATCTATTGTTGGATTGATCCCCCAACACTTTTTGCCACTTGTTATCTACACACTTTTCTCTTAAAAATCATTCCCCTAATATTTTCCTCCTATTTTTTACCCTCATCCAATCATTTACCACATTCATTATTCCTTTCCCTAACTTAAACCCCTTTTTGGTAGTTTACATGACTATGTTAGTTAGGGCGACCCTGTATTGTTATTTACAATAGCTTACTAAGAACTAAGTCGACAATGGCCAACTTAGTTCATTATCTAGTAAGTTTATGGTCAATTATAATACTAGGTCGATCAGGTCGACTATGTCATCCTAAAATTTTGAAAGGGTTTAGGGTTAGATCCACCTATACAAACACATTCATATTGTCATTTTTAGAGAAATAGAAGGAGCTATTATTCATTTTTATTAATTTACAATTGTCTCTTCCACCATTCTACTTGAGGAGCGTTAGCTTAGGGTTTACATTCGGAGAAGAATCTAGTCTTGTGGAGAAGTTTTGGATGTTTTGGCCTTTATTGGTGATCTTTACAAACCACAACAACCTATTGAAAAACACCTTTGGCCAAGGGAGAGATTTATTATCGACATGTTCATCTTCAAGGTAAGTATCTCTAACTTTGATCCTCTCTTTAGTATATAGAAGTAACACAAATAATGGCTTTTGAATAATATTGATCTCTTCATGCATTAGGGTATTACCTATACATATATTAAAAATGATTTTTCTATGCATGTTTATTTTTATGTTTACTAACCCCTACTTTATTCCACAATCTTGGGTGAGCACTAGATTAGATTTTTACTTTACTTGTTATTAGTATAGTGAATATGAAAACATAGGACCTAGTTAGGGTTATTATGTAGTTTTGCTTGGCTGAAAGCTTTGGAACCCTCCCTAGTGATATTATTATGGTAAGAGATCCCTTGGCTAAGCCTAACATATCCATATTGGTCATGAACTTGATTATCTAATTTATCCCTAATCGGAAGTGTAAGTAGGATCTAACTTATTTTGAATTAGGATTGATTTGTAGATATGTTATATTTCCCATTACATATAATCTGGTGAACCCAACGTGAATCTAACCCTTCAAGGTTTTCTTTCATACTTTTCATTTCTATATTATTCTATATTTGTGATACTAGATAGGCCAAGATGGTATAGTTCTAACTTTTATGCACATGTTTAACACACAGTCATATGAAAATGATTATGTTATTTTTATACAAGTCTTCATCAAATATAGGTTACTGGATAGAATAGATCGACACAATATTCTTATTCAATTCTAAATAATAAACTATGTTGAACAGGTAGACTTAATATTCTAGTCGACATTCAAAATAACAAACTAAGTCTAACAAGTCGACTTAGTATTCTAGACAACATTAAAAATGGTAAACTAGGTCATGAAGGTCGACTTAGTATTATAGTCAACATCCATATAACAAACTAAGTCAACTAGGTTGACTTAATCATCTTAACATGTTTCAACAAATAGGGTTTTATAGAATTAGGTCAACCTAGTCAACTTAGTTGGCAGAACTTGCAAGCAACATTGAAAGAACTTTAAAAAAATTTTACAAATCTCAGCATCTTCTAACCCACAAAGGTTCCTTTCTTTCTCCCTCTTTCATTTTAGTACTTCATTTCATTTCTATTTTGTACAAGTTGGAAGTATTTAAAACTGCAATCCTACAACAAACTAAGTCAACCTGGTCGACTTAGTTATTAAGGACTCTTACTTATACAATACAATAGAGACCCTATCGACTCTATTCTATAATTTTTGCATACAGTTTCATCTAAACTGACTTTATACCATTCTTAATTTGGGAATTAAAAATATATATGCTAGTAATTGATTCACACTTTCATTTTCAATTATTTGAATGTTTAGAGTGGCTCACATAGTATAATCAAGTAGTTTGTCAAAAATATCATTTATTTGTACTATTTTTCTCTTTTTGCACACACTACCAAATCACTCAAATTTTAAAATGCATTTAACATTTTTCCCAATGCCTACCTACTTGGATTTCATCACCAAGGGGGAAACCGACTTGGTTTTCTAGATAAGTATATACATATGGTTAATGGTATATATTGTCAAAGAATTTGACACCCTTATCACTCTAGGATTATGAAGTGAGGGGTAGGCCTCAATACCAAGCCAGTACCATTGCCAATACATATGTATTTTAACTTAAATGTCTTGAAAGTATCCATAGATTACTTTTTAGTTCCATACTTTTAGCCAACTTCCATATCATACTTAAAATAACACCTTATAATAATCTAACAATATTCAATATAACCACTTAGTCAGCATTTACTTTTTATTTAATTACTTTTTCTTTGATCATTGTATGTTGTATTGCAAAAATTTGCATTTCCCAGCATTTGTGCAAGGTTTAGTGATGTGTTCCAATTGGATCACCCTCATTGATCCAATTATTTATGTAATTATTTGTATTTATTGCTTCAAATTATATTTGCAAAACTATCCCTCTCTTTGGAGATTATTTTGATAGTATGGATCAAGTACATAAGACTCCTAATCATTTGCCTATATAATTTAGGATCACAAATTAGAGTAGTATAAGAGGCAGTGAGAGTTTATATAGAATGTAAAGGAAAAGGACTTTGCTTACAATCATCCATGCCAAAATTTTGAAAAAGATCAAGTATTTAATTTTGAAACTAAAGAATAAATGTAGAAGGCCAAGATCTATTATGTTAAACTATGCTGAAAGTGCCTACTGAATAGTTTGAATCTGAGATAAGGAGCTGCATGTGAGAATCAGATCATCAACATACAAGACCAAACCAACAATGTCCTCCCCAATCCATTTAATATACACTATGGGATTAGAGTAGCAATGAACAAAGCTAATGGAGAGAATAAATAAATTCATATTCTCATACCAATCCTGAGGGGTGTATTTGAAATTGTAAAGAGACCTGCTAAGTTAGTAAAGAAGAGAAGAATCATGAACAAATCTAATAGGTTACTCCATATAGATTTACTCATGCAAGTCTCCATGCAAGAAATCACTCTTCACATCCATTTGATATATTGTTTTTTCCTTGTGATGCAATAAGAGAAAGTACAAGGCAAATATAATCCATCTTAAAAATAGTTATAAAAGTCTTATAGTATTAATAACTTCAACCTGTGAGAAACCCTTTACAACAAGACATACCTTATACTTGTCAATTGACCCACTATATAAAACTATAGGAAGACCCTCCATATTGTGAGTACTCAAATCCTTCAAATATCTATAATTTAGGTGTTCAAATATCTCATGCCAAAGTTGACTCTTAGAATCTACATGAGAAACTAAGCAAGCCCCTATAGGAAGAGTATCATCAAAACCCTCAAAATAGTAGAGTTAAGAACTATGATCAATAACACCATGTGAAATAAATATTTGTGGCTCTAATAAAGATCCAACATCAACACTTTGTGGTGTGAAAGTCATTAGATTGCCCTAACTAGAATGACAAATCTAATAAATTGAGAGTATATTGGTGGTGATGTCTAGAACATATGATACATCATTGAATTAGCCACCATCTAGCTATATGTCACTCTTCCCCTTGATAAAAATATAATAAGAATCTCCAACCTCAACATTAGAAGTAAAAATCAAACAAAGAGATATAAAAGACTCCTTAGAAGAAGTCATATGGATTGAAGCACTAGAATCTAGAACCCAACTATATGAAACATGTAACTCTGATCCCCTAATAACATTAAGTGCTTTCCCATGCTCATGAGATGGTGAAGGAATGGGGATAGAAATCTTGTATTTCCTAAAAGCATCCTTAAGGCTTGCATTCTCTTGAAACACCTAGACTCTTCATGACTAGTCCCCCCACAATAGAAGTAAGATAGTTTAGACTTATTTTTGGATTTGGAAGATGATTTGGGTTTATATGGGTGATTAGAGGGCTTAAGTACATTTTGAGGTGGAGGAGTGTTCTTCTTAATAATAATTTTTCCCTCTTTCTTAGGATGTGATATAACTAATAGTTTTTTAGAGGTGGAAGACTCAAGGTGAGACAATTTCAATTCCTCCCTAGTAAGTCTTTCATAAAAGAACTCTAGATCTATCATTTTGAATGTGACACCTAAGGCATCCATACTAGATAAAAAGGCAAGAGAAAATATTTAGAATGAGCCACTCAACTTAGACAAAATCATGTACACACACTCTTCATTCTTTTTATCTCATCTACTCTCATTCAACTATGTCAATAAATTATTAAACTTAATAAGGTAGTCTATAATGAAGGCAAATTCATCTAGATTTAGTGAAGTAAGCTCCACTTCAATTTTCATGCCTCTCAAGTGATGTAATTTCCCAAATAAACCCTTTATATTAGCCCATATTATGAATGGATAATCACACCCATCCAAATGAAACAAAATATTGTCACTCATGAAACCCAAAATCAAACCAATACACTCTTCAAACTTACATTGGTGCTAAAAATTTTCAACTTCACGTGTAAACTATGGTTGGGTTTCATTCATTAGGAACCATAATCCTTTACACTTTATGATTGTTTCTATTTGAGGTCTCCATGTATGGTAATTATGTGTAGTCAAAGGCTCTTAATGGTCAGTATCAGAAGTAAAATCCATTCTAATGAATCACTAAAAATTAGAAAGAATGTAAAAGGGTGCACAAAATCAGCACCGAGATGTGCCCCCAAAATATTGTATTAAGGACACCTCCCAATTTGGAAATTTACAAAAGTAGTGAATTTTTACAAATTAATGATACCAATGGATAAAGATTAAAAAACCATGTATTTTTTAAAAAAATAGAACTTAAATTTGATTTATAGTTAAAAAGTTACAAGAGTTAATTTTTTTTGTAAAACTAGTCAAAACATTAGAAAAGACACTACAAACTAATTTTTGTGACCAAGTCAAAAAATAATATAGTCATCCAACCACTCACTAGAACTAAATTTAAACCATAGATTTATAAATTCCAACCAATGTGAAAAAATATCCTCCTAGTTACTATTATGCTTGGACAAGTGAATTGTGCTTCCTCTTGAGGCAAAAATTCAACGTATAAAAGTAAAAAAAATAATTCAAAGGAAAAATGAGGTTTACTATTTTCTATTAGCTTAGATCTAGAAAATTATGATATTATATGCTTCTCTCCTCCTTCTCCCCTTCCGTGAACCTCTTAGTGCATTCTTCCTTATAAGCCAATGCTTCCTCTCAGACAAGTGCCAACTTTCAAAGGTCAGATCTTCTCCTTCTAAGGATTCCTTCTCTTGAACCATATCTCTATGAGTGAAATAATGAAAACAAAAGATTCAAAAGTAACAAAAGCTTCACAAAGTCTTTAAAGAATGGTGCCATAAACATATCTCCACACTTGTCTTTCTCCTATGCTTCCACTTTACCTTCCCTCAATGATAAAACAACACACTTTATTTAAAGCTTCAAAAAGTTCCAAATCCATAAGAGGGGAAAAAAGGATGAAGAAATATGACAAGGGAAGAAGCAACAACAAGTAAAATTTATGAAGCAAATTTACAGCTATGCAGATGGGAGTAACACCTCAAAGCTCTGATACTATGTTATAAATGGTGAACAAACATTCTAACTCAAGATTCAAAAGTGTTAACAATAAAACACCACACAATGAAGCTATAGTCAATTGATTTCAAAATAAATCAAATCAAGTGATATTAAAAAATATGATATACTAGTACAAAGGAAAGCCCTTGCATATGTAGGCAAGGTGAAACATAGAACTAACCTTAATAGTTAATATGGGATAAATCCTCACATAAGATAAACTCACAAAATAATGAAATAACTAGCTAATATACTAGAAAATGTGATAAATACATGAAATACATACTCTAATAAGGAACAATCAAGGTTTGAATTTACCAAATGTACAAGACTAAGGTGATATATATATATATATATATATATATATATATATATATATATATATATATATATATATATATATATATATATATATATATATATATATGAGACATGTAGTTAAATAACCATATTTGAATTAGACTACACAGTAATATGGATCATGGGACCACTAACAAATCATTACAAGCACAACAAAAAATGTCATACAATGTCACACAGAAGCCCAAATACTGCATGCAAAGGACATGAACATGTCACAAAAAATAAGGCATGGGGCCACACGCAAAGGAAATTAAGAATTTTGCAAATAAATGGGATAAATATATCATGCATGCATTGCTATGTGGCAACACATAATAATGAATCAATGTCTAGCCTATCATATAAGAAAGTAACAACATCAAAACAAGCAGTTAAGTAACCATATTTGAATTAGACTACATAATAACATGAATCATGACACCACTAAAAAATCATGAGGAGAACATAAAATGTCACACAATGTCACACATAATCCCAAGTGTTGCATACAAAGGACATGAACATGTCACAAAAAATAAGGCATGGGGCCACATACAAAGGAAATTAAGAATTTTACAGATAAGGGACATAAATATATCATGCATGCATGGCCAAGTGACCAAACATAATAATTAATCAATGTCTAGCCTATCATATAAGAAAGTAACAACATCGAAAGAGAATCAAACAAATTTCAACTTGTATATACCATCCATATGTATCATGTCATATCATAGAAAAGTAATATATCCATGTAACATAGTATAAGATATGATTAATTAGAAAGACACTTGTAAGATATGTAGCTCAACATGGTAGAAAGATCATAAGTAGATATAACCTACATGATAGTGTAAAATATATAATAATTTGCCCCAAACATAGGTAAGGCCATTAGGTAGAAGGGAGTCCAACGTCTTGGAATTCATACATGATATGCTTGTGTTACATCACACTTATATACCTCATAAATGCATGTGTGTTATAAATGATATGATACCTAATAAAATATGTGATAAATAATATATGTAAAGTAATACAATAGCAACTCATGTCATCCTTGGGACTTGATTTTGATTTTTTTGATTTTTTTTAATTTTAGAAATATTTGACTTTTTCTTTTGACATATATGCAAGAGGAATAACAAAGATTTTAAAATAGAATAGGTATGGAACTAAAAAACCCCACAACATATGTCAGGGCCTAGTGTACACTAGATGCAATAGATGGCAATGTGGAAAGAATGAAAGTAAGAAATATGCCCCCACTATATATGTGTATAAAAAATATATAGCTCAATATTGTATGTGGAGATAATAATTTGCATGCCTCCAACGGGCAAGAATTGATGTGTGTTCATGTAGTGTGTAAAAGTAAGAGTATACAATCATGTAATCTCAAATGAAATCCAAAGTATTTGTAAATAGTTGATATGCTAGAGTGATCAAGTAATATGTCAAAAAATATGTGCACTATAGTCACTAGAGCATAAGTGTCATGGATGTTCAGATTGGGAGAGACAATCAATAAGAAAGGTCCAAATAAACAAAGTTTAGGGATTGAAAAATGGTATATGCTAGAGC
Organism: Torreya grandis; assembly: GCA_037957365.1. Classification (NCBI taxonomy): domain Eukaryota; kingdom Viridiplantae; phylum Streptophyta; class Pinopsida; order Cupressales; family Taxaceae; genus Torreya; species Torreya grandis. The sequence goes on from JARHVA010001690.1 coordinate 2,361,488, forward strand.
ATATATACACATGTGTACCAAAATAGAGAAATAAAGTGGATGAGAAATCTAAAATGATATGTATAATGGATTAAGTTTCTACCAGTCCATAAGTTTGTTAATGGGATGTGTATATGTAAGTCATGTGTCATTAAGAGTATCAAACCTATCTTTTGTATATTCATAATAATAATCATAATCATATTCATCCTCTTGGTATTGAAACTATGATATGCCACTCGTATCATATTTTTCATGTATATTTGTAAAACCAAGTATACCAAATTGGGAAATTATATTATTGATTTTTTTTTGCCCTTGGGTATGGTCATCATCATATGATCTTTCATCTTCCTTGAAACTAGAGAAGAATCAAGAATCATTGTTTGAATATTATGAAGAGAATTAATTTATCCTTTGAATTATTTACTTGGAGATGTAATCATAGACTTTTTAGAATAGGCCTTATCATGTTCTTACATGGATAAAGTAGTTATAGTGTTTGAATCCTTAGGAACCACATTTTTACCATTAGTCATTTTAGGAACATATTTCTTTTAAATTTCTTTATGAGAAACCATTTTTAAGGATGATTTCTTTTGATTTTTTTGAGTTATTTTTTTACAACTTATCTTTTGATAATTGATCTTTTAGTAAATTTTCCTTTTCAATTTGTTTTTAGATAATTTTTCATTTTCCAATTGTTCCCTTTGATTATTTAATTGTTCCTTTTGTAATTTTTCTATATGAAACCTTCTTTTTCTTCTCATTCCTTTTATAACATTTCATATTCTAATTTTTCCTTTTGTAACCTTTCATGGTCTAATTTTGCCTTTTGTAAACTTTATTTATTTATTTATTTTATTTACAATATACACAAGTACTCATGAAACTAATCCAAACTATGATAAACGTATAAGGTAAATATAGTAATGAATGTAAAATAAGGGGTACAAAGGCTCTTAGCTTGTCTTTTGTAATATTTTGAGTTTTAGTTGTCTGAATGCTACATCTTAATATTATGTAAATGATTTAAGTATGGTTTATCTTGACATGTTACATGTCCTGGTTAGTTTCAACAAGTTAGGTTAGTATCGTTAATCGATACTGACATGCAATGGTTGGTACTAACTCTGCACATAGCTCATGTTTTATTCTAGGATGATGTGTCTATGTCTATAATTATTGTTTCTACCTTTTATCACCTTTCGAATAGCATAGATGCACATGTATGATCAACCCTATTTATGCATAAGTGATCCAATATCAAAATGGGATTTCAAGTTAAAGGGTTGAGTTGGACTAACCTTGACCAATCCCCATTGACTAACCAAGCACTCCACTACATTTCTAGTACTCCAAAGAGGGCTTAAACACAATGTTGTTCTCCTACTAATGTGTATGTGTGTAATTATGGATGCAAGTCTATATGTTTTTTTCTCTTAGATTTCCTTTTGGTATAGACATGCATATGTATGTTGACCTTTTTAAAATTTATATTTAGATCTAATAAATATGTAGGTCTAATATGCAATCTTGTCTAGTTCTTGATAATGCCATGTGCTTATACACATAATACCTAGCAGTGACTTTGCATATATAACAGCCTCTAAATTTGAATTAAGGAACTAGTGGTGTAAAAATGCCAATGAAAATAAGTTTAAACATAACCTAACAATTGTCATAAAATGAAGTGTTGCCAAAAAGAATTAAAAATATGCATAGGTTAGTTCCATCATCTTCAGTCATTATCAATAGTCAATGCCAACCATATATGGTACAATCAACCCACGGCCTAAAAAGACTCTAGGATGAAAGGAAGGACTAGAAATCTTTGTAATATGGCAAGTAATGCTAAAAAGATAATATATAGGTGTCACACAACCAAATAGAATCAATTAGACAATCAAAAGATGAAAAGAAATGTGTCACTAACTAGTTAGTTTATAGTTTGAGATCTATACATATAAAATTTCTTAAAATTATTGTGAAACAAGACTTGTACCACATCTAGGTATCTAAACCATGTACGACAATCACATGAACTAGGAGTCACAATTTCAAATTGGTCACAACAAAGTGCCATGATACAGAGAGTAATTTAATCTACCATAAATTTCTCTTGGGATCACCATTTGAAATGATTTTGGTCTCTTTGTAATGTTGGGAATGAGAGCATCCGATCAATGGTTCCCACAAGGCATAAAACCTCTTGTGAAGAAAATTTTTCATGGGGAAAGATAAAGAAGCCATTTATGTGATGGTTCAATTTCCTCTTGATTCTGTTAAGTAGTTATAAGGAAGTTAGAGAGTTGGGGACTAGAAGGATAAAAGTGATCACAACCATATAAAATGGGTTGTTTCCCAATCACAAATATTGGGAAAGATAATATTTAAGGATCCACAAAAAGACAACAACCACATAGTCGAATAGAGGAGACCATAGAGTAGAGAGAGGTCTCAGTAGAAGAAGTTGTAAAGTCCTTAATAATAGTGAATCTAAATCCCATAGAGGCCCTAGAGATACAACAAGTGTAGAGTCACTATGAATGTAGATGTCATAAAGGCTTTGTTTCATTAAAAAAATATAAAATTGTTTTTTTTTTGTGTTGCATGATGTTGGATGCATAAGCAAGGACATCCTTTCATTAGGACCCCCTATTGTGACCATACCAGTTTAGGTTAGATAGAATATTTACTTTTTGTTAATAATTAGTCAATGTTATGGTTTATAATAAGAGAAAATAATTTTGATAGATCATATTTTAAATGTAATTTTATTAAATGGATATTGAATTATTGAATTTAAAATAATTAACTGATGTGAATTGAAAATTTTGAGTATGTGTGACTGGTTCATTTTATATATAGGGGAAAGGTCCCAATAGTGGTGCACCCTAACTTTAGATAATAATTAAGGTGCCATAACATCACAATAGACTCTAACAATTTTATCCATTTTAATATGTCACCTAAAGTACCTATAGCTAAGGTTTCAAGGTCTAACTCATCATTTGATTATATAAATTTTAAATAGTAAATCAAACCTACTTAGTTGTTCTTAAACCATATAAATAGAGAAATATATAGGGGTTATAAGTCTTATTTGATTATATCTTAAGATAATTTGATAGTCATTAAGATATGATAGTGGATAACATTGTAATGTAATGACTCATAAATAACCTAGAAAATTCATGATGATTGAAGAGTACCAAATGTACCACTATGCACTTTTAGTTTCTTGTAAAATTTCAAGTAGGCAAGATATATTTTGATGAATGTTTTTCCTATTCTAGGCACTAAATCCTTGCTAAATGTTTTAAAAACTATACTCTAATATCCAAGAAAATAAACTTCTTATCCTTGAACTAATTGGGCAACCAAATCTTAAACCCTAAAGAAAATCATGTATGTTTTGGAGCCTACATTATACAAATTAATGGCTAAGGTATTTGGGTTTTTTTAGGCCCCTCGATGATTTATAAAACATAAAATAACACACCAATATTTGAAGTAACTCATTAGTCATGCAAGTTAGTGTAATGCAATATAAATTTAGTGTGAAATTTAGTGATTCAATGAATTATCTAATCATTGCTTGACTTATTTAGATTGTGATGCAGAAAAAATATGTCAAAATTTTGGAGGCCATAAATTTTGATCCATAGCTCAGTTTGAGCTCTTTCACATGCCAAAATGACCATCTTGATATTTTTTTTGATACCCTAAGCCACTCTTTCCACTTAAGGTTGTTTTTGAAAAAATTTAGAGTCCAAACGAGACTAACTGAGGGTCCAAAATTACAATTTAGTAATTTTTTTGGGATTTTTATATTTTTTAAAATTGTATATTTTTAGGACCAGATGTGATCTTTAATTAAAATTCATCCAATAGGATAATTTTATAATTTAAGATATTTTTAAAAAAAATTAGAGATGCACGCGCTTGCATGTGAAACATGCTAAAAATAGTAGCTGCTAAGAATAGAAGTTTTTTTTAGATTTTAGTTTTTTTTTTTGAATTTTTCCATGTAAACTCTAATTCTGAGTTGAGGCTTATTTAAGCATGGTTTGGGTTCTAATTAATTCAAAGAATCAATATGAATCAATTTTGGTTATTGTTTAGAGTTTTTTTGCCTATTGATAATTTTATTGTCTTGATAGTTTTTAGTTTCATTATCTAGTATCAGATCAAGGTTGAATCTTGGAGGAGTAATAAATGGAGAGAGAATGAGGAGGCATTACATAGATGAACTAGACTATACAAGTATTTCAAAGGCAAGTGCAATAATTAATAGAGGTTATCACCAATTCGAGAAGAAGACAAGGTGGTGATGAAGCTAAGGAAGACATAGATCATGATGGAGAATTTCATCAAGAAGAAGAAAAACAAGATTATCCACCATCGATGGAAGAGAGGATGGTTTTAGATTTAAAAGGAAGAAATGGAAGAATCAAGGTTGATGTTACATAATATGGAAGCAATTTAAAATCAAAAGAGTTAATAGATTGGATGACTAGTATGGAGAAGTTATTCGAATGGAAGACTATGAGAGAAGATAAGAAGGTAAAGTCTGCATGCATAAAATTGAAAGGTCATGCAATGATTTGGTGGGATCACCTACAGAAAGAGATATAGAGAAAAGGTAAAGAGAAGATTAATATTTCAAGGATTTAAGCTTTCTTGGGCTTGCTTGCATCTATAACACACAACTCTTATCTGCACTTTCTCCCAAATGATGCTTTGCATGTTTACTACCAATCAATGATCAGGGTTCTTGGTCATGGTGATCAGGTTGTTGCTCTGATACCAGAATGTAAATAAAAATTAAACTTTCATTATTTTATTTTGATATATATATATATACAGTGAAAATATAGTTACAACCTGCACCTAAACTTTTATTGAACCTTAATATAACTAATCTATGTTTATGTAATAAAACAATGTAATATGCGTTTAAATAATTACGTCAACAAGAACCTCATTTGGGAAAATATATATCCATTCCTTATATCTATTTGTATCCTTCTTCATGAGAATTAATGCATCATTAACATCCCACTATGCTATCACATTTACTTTCGTTTAAATATGATTAAACCCAACAGAGCCAAACTTCTTCTATACTATCTATATTTTTTCAAAGATTGTCTTAATTCTCCAAGCCTTTACTCCCCTTAAAATGAAAGCATTAATCACTATTTTTGAATCTCCTTCAACACTGAGCTCCTTCCATCCATACTTCTCTACTATTTTAAATCTTAAAAGAGTTAATCTTGCTTCAAAAATGTTATTAGATTTGATTCCCAGTTCTTTTAAGCATATTAACAAAGGATTCCCTTCACTATCTCCTAACACCCCACCTTTCCCTTGTAGACCAGGGTTACCTTTCAAGGACCTGTTGAAATTACATTTTATTTTACCCTTTTCATGTGGCTTCTAGCACTATGACTTATCCTTATTCTTCCCCATAATTGCCTCAAGCCCATTTTTAGGCCTCTGTATTATTAGATTATTATCAAATAGTTTATTATTCTATTAGAATATATAGTAATGTAGTGTATACACACACACACATATCGATAATCACCTTTGACCAGAGCTACAACCAATCTGGGACACATATGGGGGCCCAAATCCTATGGCAATACCACAAACAGTTACAACCACCATCACCATTATCATAATTATAACAAACAGACTCGAATACACTATATATGGCCATAATTAACCTCACATTCCTAATGATATTTGACCTAGGGTGGTGCTAGAAACATCCAAGCCACTTTACCAACTCACCCACATCTCATCGATAATACAATTATTATATAGTATAATATGTTATTATATCTATGTATATATTATAATTTCTAATAATATTATTATATTAATATATTATATATAAATTAAATAGATTTAATATATATTGATGATGAATTAAATAATAATATATTATTAATAATAATATATTAATACATATAATGTAAATATAATAATAAAAATATTTAAGTAAATATAATATAATTATTTGTATAATATACTATATACTATTATGGTATATTATATTTATAATTATAATATATAAATATAGATTCAAAAACCTCAAAGTTTTGTTCCCATGTTAATTAGATTGTAGTACTGATTAGAGATGCTAATTGAATGTGGAGCCATGTCATACCAAATCAATGCTCATGATGTCCTCACCCACCCTTGACAATAGAAAATGATCAATATAATATGTTTCCATGCTACAAGCTATAAACCCCCATTGTATTGGGTGTAGGACATGTAAATCCACTAGCTTCCTTGAATTTGGGTTAGGTGTATGATATAGGCCCTCCATTGTTTGATATCAGCTGAAATATCTTGTCATTACTCCTCACCATCATCATGAAGCTCACTTTGAAATATTCCACCATTTACATGCTCTACTTGGCCTTACCTTTCCCCAGCACTTTTCTATTGCTCAAGTTTGATCATTAAAAATAATGTCTCATCCTTGCATAATGCATTTCCAATTCTTATGAAAAAACACACAACCTCATTTTCCACTATCACCTCCACCATAAATATAAGATTGTTTTTAAACTATAATTTGTGAAAAAAATGTGAGATGTGGTTAACAATCATGCTATTGAGTGAGAACTCCCATTTTAAATTTTTATGCTTTACAAAACCATGTTTTGCAAAAACAAAAAATGACTTCATTTTTAGCGTAACTTTCACCTTTGGGAAAACTGCTACTTTATATTTCTAGGATCTTATTATATTGTCAATATTGAATTAATTTGAACATTAATGGCACTTTTTAAACTTTGAATGGCTCTTGCACATTTGTTGGCACACTCTACCTGTCATTTCCTCTCCCTCTAATTTTCCCACCATTTCATGGTTCCCTCCTAGAAATGTGTGGTCTTGATGTTTCTTGGATTTCAAGAGAGTAAAGTGTACGGTCCTTGTAATTTTATATGGGCCCTTTAACCCTTTGGCCCACGTGAATCTTGTCCCACCTTATTCATTTTTATCAACTATTGTATGTCAATTTTGCATGTCAATAGGTTCCTATTTTGAATTAAAATACATGTACAAATACATAGGTTTCCTAACTCATTTAGGCATTTATCCACATCTCGAATCCATCTATCCAAAATATGAAATATTTATTATCCGTGCAAGACTTTGTAGAACATTTATAAGCATTCTAAATAAGTTAAGTGATGGTTAGAACATTCATTGAAGAATCCAATTTCATATTAGGTACATTAAATTGCATTGATTTGTATGGTTGATAAATCACTGCAAGTATTGATGTGTTATTTTCTATGTTCTGAATCATTGAGGGCCTTGAAAAATATCAAGATACCTCAGTGATTCTTTTATATAATATAGGCCCAAAACATATTTTTCCCTAACAATTTGAAATTTGGTTGTCCAATTAGTTCAAGGAGAAGAGCTATATTTTCCTAGTTATTAGAGCAAAGTTTTAAAAATTTCAGCAAGGTTTTGGAACCTCAATATATTCAACGAAACATATCTTACATATTTCAAATTTTACCAGAAACTTCAAGTGCACAATTTCTACAGTAACACTCTTCAATCATCATGAGTTTTCTAGATTATCTCTGAATTATTGTAGTGCACTATTATCCACTATCAAATCATAATCAGTATCACCAGATCTCAAGATACAATCAAATAGATCTTATAAACCCTAATATTTCTCTTTTTTATAGTGTTAGAATCAGTCATTAGACATGATTTAATATTTTAAATTTATTATAAGATTAATTACAATGTTTACGAGTATTTGTGTTTCATGTTTAATATAAATCAATTTATCCAAATTGTTTCGATCAAAGAGATTTTGAGGGTCCCTCATCCATGATCTGGACAAGCAGAAAGAATCTGCTCTCGAGATCGCAGGAGGTCTTCATTGAAATCAGACCCCTACATTCAATGTCCGTTGAGGATAAAATTATGGGACGACCAATGTCAATAACTTCCAAAGCCTTGTGAGATTGCCATGGAATATTTCAGCTCTTCAATTTTGTTCCACCAACCGTCCCACCTTCTTGTCCGGAAGAATGTTTAGCAGATTACTAACATAAACTGATGCTATCTTTGAATTAACATGGCTTAAAATTTACATCTAGGGATAGTCTGTACCCAAAATATCATAAATCGCTTAGAGAACCACACTATTCTGCACAATAAATATTTTCTTCATCCTCTCCTCTAAAATAGAACTGAAACTCATTTCTCTGTGGTATGCATATCGAGAAAGAAAAGTGGTTCTGTTTCAGCTAATTCTTCCACCATTCCCATCGTTCAGCTCTTGAATAACAGTCCCAAGAAATCTTCGCCTTGAATGCCAAATGCATGGAATGCAATGACAAAGATGAATGCCAGCAATGAATTTATGGCACGAGGTGGTGAGAAGGCGATGGGGACATAATTACACATGCTTGACGAGACAACGATGTTCTATCCATCAAAGCTCCTCCACAATGAAACGCCTCCCCTCTCCCCCTTCCCCGACTAAAAATAATAACAATAAAAATGATAATATAATATAATATTATATTATATTATCTATTTATTTGAATCCCTATTTTTAATGAGTGAATAATTATGGCGTGGATACAGTATAAAAAGGGGGCGAGGAGGCGTCCGAAATCCCCTAATTATTCGACTAAACCACACCAAATTTACATAATGTTATCTGCGACTAGATCCTTGAGTTGTTCGATACAACAGTTTGCTAGGTGATCGGCCAATATGATTAGCTTCCTGAAAATAATGTCCATATGATCAATAAGTGAGAGAGGACAGAAGTTTCCTAGCTTTGCCCAAAAATTTATCCAGCCTCCAATTCTGAGATCATTTATTTTTCAATGCATTGATCATGATCATCGAGTTATAATCATTTTTTATCTTCTCAATCTCACCTTGGTAAGCCACTTGCAAACTCAATAACATTGCATGTTCCTCTGTTTCATTATTTGTGTGATCCATTAAATTCTCAGACGCTGTTCAGATCAAAGAGCTTGTGTAATCTTTGATCATACATCTAGCGTTAGAAACCTTTGGATTTCCTCTAACCACCCCCATCCAAATTTATTTTGAAGAAACTTGGAAGCGAAAAAATCTAGGAGAAGTTCTCCACTCTCAAACTTGAGAACTTGAGAAGTTATCATATATATATATAAAAGAATGTTATTTTACAAGGGTGACAACTTAATAGTTTATCGTGCTTTTCAAAAATTTAGAGTCATGTACAAAAAATTATTCCAGATGTTATAACATGACATTAATTTTCCTAAAATTAATCAGATTTTCATGTTTTAGTTTATATATATATGAAGACATATACCATGGTATTTTTTTTAAAAAAACTAAAAAATCTTTAGTACTTTTTAGGATATATTTTTAATAATTAATAGAAAAATAATTGGCTCCAATGTGGCATACAATATTATGATTTCATCCACAAGTATGCAATAATAAGTATAAATCTAAATGTAAATTTCATAGAGAATTAGGGAGGTGTAGATCCCCAATTTTGGTACATGACCCTTTTTCTTGATGTATTTTCCCTTTTTTTTTGGTCATGCTTGTTGTACTTGTGTATAATTTAGTCTTTTCTAAAAATTATCCAATCTCATACTACTCATTTGGTTCTTGAACCTTTGAAATGCATTTAATAGTTCTATGCTACTACTTAAATATCACGCCTTTATTTTTCTTGGATGATATTAATGGTTTCGTTGATCTTGCCTTTCGTTAGATTGATGGGCCCAATGTTCCCATCCTTCATCATTTTTGGGTCCCTTTGCCTTTTTACACGCTCTAAATGACTTGATTGTCACTTATTTCTATTTTTTAGGGTCAAACTAAGTTTTAATTATGTCCTAAAGCATCCTTTTTGTGCAAATCCTTCTCAAGCCATTTTGACATATATACATGGGGGGAAAGAGGTGGGGGAAGAGAGAGAGAGAGAGAGAGAGAGAGAGAGAGAGAGAGAGAGTATCGGTGATCCAAATTTTTAATTCAAATGAGTGAAAACCCTTTCCATATTTATTTCTATAATTGCGGCAAAGTCATCCTTTGTGCATTTACCTCCTATACAAAAATAAGGTTGTAGATGAATTGTATGTAATTAGATTTTCAAACCTAGGATGATTAAGAACAAAACCCTTTCTCCAAATTCCATTCACACTACACATAACTACTTTAGGTCTGATACTAGTATATGCCATACGTAGTTGCAACTCCCTTATCAGTTCCAAACTCATAGTTTTGATTAAATTCTATGAGTTGATGGTAAACTAAGTCAAGGAGAAGGAAGAACACACCATTTATGTATTTATTCCCATCAAATAAGAGAAGTTAATGTACTGAAAATAATGACATCTAACTTTAAAATAACATACATAAAATTAGCATCTAAAAGGAAGTGTAGGAAATAAACTACACAAGAGGATGCAAATCAAGAGCAAATCAGGTTAGTGTCAATCCCACCTATGTCATAAATATTGTAGAAAATAATCACATTTAACTATATAATTATTACTCTAACTTTTCAATCACATAATTATCTACATGCCTACATAACTCAGATCTATATTTCTAATTCCATAAATCACAACATGTGTGGGGTGAGTACACAAAGTTAAGGGTCAAAAAGGGGCCTACCTATGGACATTATTTTCTTAAAGATTGACAAATCTGAACTTCTATAGATAATTGGAGATGGATACACCATAATTTTGAGGTTGGTGTAAGAATGTGAATTGTAGCATTTCAGGTCTAGTTTTGAAAGCACTATTTTTTTCAATGATTAAGCATAACTAGGTCAAATATCTATATTTTGAAAAGAAACTCCTATTTGTTTTAGGAGAACAGAGTAAATAGTCAGTTGTGTGACCCTCTCTTTTTAGTATCATTTAATATTGTTTAAAACCATTTGGTGAGTCTTTAAACAAGATCATCTATATATATATATATATATATATATATATATATATATATATATATATATATATTACAAGTAGATAGATCCTGAAAACTAAAAAAAATGGATAGATGGCCCTATAGACCCCCCTAACTCCCTAAAAAAAATGAATTATAGATTTTTTATGAATGCATGTAGAATTAAGCTTAGTTTGGAACCATATATATTTTTGACATTTGGATCAATGAAAAAAAAAGATACATAAACATATATAGGCATGTATATTTGCGGCAAGATTTGACTATATATTGATAGGTCCAAGTCTTTGGCTCAAGAATCCAAGAAATTTTCAAGCCAAAAGGCTTAGTTTTTGAATTCAAACAAACCATAATGCATACACGCTAATGTAAATTGGCATTGATATTATTAAATTTATATTCATTATTCGTTAAATTTATTTTAGTGAATATAATAAATTAGGGTCACTCTACATCTGATAGATTTAGTTTCATAGTTACACACCTTATGATGTGGGAGATAGCTTTTCAAAACCCAATCTAGTCAATACTTAGGTATTTTTATGAATTAATTTTTAACTTATGGATTGTAGGGCATATGTTTGCAACTAATATCAATTTGGGTAAATATATTGTCATTTTTAAGGTTTTTATGTCTTCCAAATGTTTTGCTATCATTTTAAGGAGTCTCAAATTTGTTAAAATTGAATTTTACAAACACTCAATTTGAATTCAATCCAAAGTATTGTGATTGGGGATGTATTAAGGAAATCTAGAAATGCAAACAATCTAAGAAATCAAATGAAATATTAATCTATAATAACTCAACTTATCATAGAGCTACAAACAAAAGAAATAAAACAAAATTATATATTAGCACAAAAAGAAGATTACTCTATTTTGATGCAAATTTGATGTGCTCTCTTTTAATTTTGGTTGCTCACTCTTCCAATACAAGAGAAAATGGAAAGAGTTATGGTATGTAAACTCTTATAATCTCAGCATAATAAACTTTTAATGAAGAAGCTTTGGTAGATATACCAACATAATAGATTTTAAATGAAGAAGATTTTGAGATATGTTGGCAAAATAAATTTGTAATGAAGAAGCTTCACTGAATTGGAGGAAGAACCTCCAATTTATAGAATTTGGAAATAGATGTAAACTGTTCATTTTGAGATGAAGATCAAAGGATGAAAATAAATGATAATTTTTAATTCATTATAAAAATATTGAATTAAAAATTAGAGTGAAGAACATGTAAGACTGACAACTGAATATAAAATTTATTTGGGAGGAAGATATGATATAAATTTAGTAAGTGGATGTAGGATGAATTATTAAATTGAATAAAATCAGATCATGGAAGATAATGAGAATAAAGATGGATTATTAAATTAGATCATAGAATACAATGGAAATAAGAATAGATTATTAAATTGGATCATAGAGGACAATGGAAATAAAGGTGGGTTATTAAATTTCAATGGTGGGGGAGAGGTGGAGTCTTAGGGCATGTGAAGATAATTTTGGTTTTTTTAGATTTATGAAAATTATGAATTTCTAAAATCCATAGAATTTTTAATTAGAGAAAGATTAGTGAATTAACTTTGGATTAATTTAAGAATAATAAAGTAATGAATAGTGAATAGTGGAAAGTAAATAGTGATTAGGAAAAATTAAAGATGATTAGAAATGATTAGAGATGATTAGGTATTTAGTGAAAAGAAGGTTAAAATCAATACAAAATGTCTGATTTTAAGTGTCTATATTTTTTCCCTCTTTAAAAAATTATTTTGAGACATTGTCAAAGTAATGACTTTTCAAAGAATGAAAAATTTGTTGAAAGGTGTAAAAAACATAGACAAAGAAATAATGGATGTTATGATTTTATCATTTATAACTGATAGGTGTAAGAGTTTGGATAGAAGAATAAGATAATGATTGGAATAAAATGAAGGACCCATGATGATGCCCCCTTGATTGTTCATGAGGTAAAGTGGATGAACACTGAAATGATGTAGGATAAAAAATGATGAAGTGGTGATAATGAAGGTCATCAAGAAATTGAAACACTATAAATTGATATCATATTTGCAAGATAAAAGTTTATGTAAAATGATTTTCCCCTATCTTAAAACTAGATAATAAATACAAAAAAGAATATTTATTACTTGGAAGCTTCATGCTTGGATGGTGCTAAGGACTCAGGTGTCACATGAGTAGAGGAGAGAATGATATTTCTTAATAAGATATAGGCCTTAAAAACAAAAATATATATATTTTCCAATTTAAGATGAATATTTTATAGAATTAATGGTTACAAGTAGTTGATAAATATTTATAGTATTTTGATTAATCGATCCCCAAAATCATGGAGAAAAACTATTATAAATTATTAAAATGATGGGTTGGAGTTAAAAATATTAGAATGGGAGGGGATAGGCTATAGAGAAAGGATGAATTAGAAAGTGTAAATTGATGGCATGGATGGAAATGGTATGAATAGCTACTTAGTTGTTCTTAAACCATATAAATAGATAAATATATAGGGGTTCTATGTCTTATTTGATTATATCTTAAGATAATTTGATAGTCATTAAGATATGACAGTGGATAACATTGTAATGTAATGACTCATAAATAACCTATGAAATTCATGATGATTGAAGAGTACCAAATGTACCACTATGCACTTTTAGTTTCTTGTAAAATTTCAAGTAGGCAAGATATATTTTGATGAATGTCTTTCCTATTCTAGGCACTAAATCCTTGCTCAATTTTTTTGAAACTTTACTCTAATATCCAAGAAAATACACTTCTTATCCTTGAACTAATTGGGCAACCAAATCTTAAACCCTAAAGAAAATCATGTATGTTTTGGAGCCTACATTATACAAAATAATGGCTAAGGTATCTGGGTTTTTTTAGGCCCCTTGATGATTTATAAAATATAAAATAGCATACCAATATTTGAAGTAACTCATCAGTCATGCTAGTTAGTGCAATGTAATATAAATTTAGTGTGAAATTTAGTGATTCAATGAATTATCTAATCATATCTTGACTTATTTAGATTGTGATGTAGAAAAAATATGTCAAAATTTTGGAGGCTATAAATTTTGATCCGTAGCTCTGTTTGAGCTCTTTCACATGCCAAAATGACCATCTTGAAAATTTTGTTGATACCCTAAGCTGCTCTTTCCACTTAAGGTTGTTTTTGAAAAATTTTAGAGTCCAAACGAGACTATCTAAGGGTCTAAATTTATAATTTAGTAATTTTTTTGGGATTTTTATATTTTTTAAAATTGTATATTTTTAGGACCAGATGTGATCTTTAGTTAAAATTCATCCAATAGGCTAATTTTATCATTTAAGATATTTTTAAAAAAAAATAGAGATGTATGCACTTGCATGAGAAACTTGCTAAAAATAGTAGTTGCTAAGAATAGAAGTTTTTTTTAGATTTTAGTTTTTTTTTTTTGAATTTTTGCATGTAAACTCTAATTCTGAGTTGAGGCTTATTTAAGCATGGTTTGGTCTCTAATTAATTCAAAGAATCAATATGAATCAATTTTGGTTATTGTTTAGAGTTTTTTTTTCCTATTGGTAATTTTATTGTCTTGAGAGTTTTTAGTTTCATTATCTAGTATTAGATCAAGGTTGAATCTTGGAGGAGTAATAAATGGAGAGATAATGAGGAGGCATTACAATGATAAACTAGACTATACAAGTATTGCAAAGGCAAGTGTAATAATTAATAGAGGTTATCACCAATTTGAGAAGAAGACAAGGTGGTGATGAAGCCAAGGAAGACATAGATCATGATGAAGAATTTCATTAAGAAGAAGAAAAACAAGATCATCCACCATCGATGGAAGAGAGGATGGCTTTAGATTTTAAAGGAAGAAATGGAAGAATCAAGGTTGATGTTACATATTATGGAGGTAGTTTAAAACCAAAAGAGTTGATAGATTGGATGACTAGTATGGAGAAGTTCCTCGAATGGAAGACTATGAGAGAAGATAAGAAGGTAAAGTTTGCATGCACAAAATTGAAAGGTCATGCAATGATTTGGTGGGATCACCTACAGAAAGAGATATAGAGAAAAGGTAAAGAGAATATTAATTCATGGAAAAATATGGATAAGAAGTCAAGAGAGATATTTTTACCTATGGATTATCTATAAACCCTATACAGAAGATTCTAAAATTTGAGGCAAAAATATCATAGTATACAAGAGTATACATGTGACTTTTATAATCTTTCCATATGAGTATATCATGATGAAATAGAAGAGCATATGGCTGCAAGGTATGTAAATGGTTTGAAAGTTACTATTCAAGATGAATTAAACATGCATAGAATATTTTGCATAGAGGAGGCTTATCAATTAGCTTTGAAGGTAGAAGGAAAAAAAATAGACAAAATTTTAGAAGAACATCTCTTGGTCCAAAAAAAAGTAAATCGCCTCCAATAAGGGGACGAGGTGGGTTTAATACCACCAGAGGTAGATTTAATACCAATAAAGGTGAATCATCATGTGGTACAAAAAGGCAAGATGAAAATAAGTAAGGGTTTCAATACCAACAAAGAGGAATAAAGTTTCAGAGAGGGTGAGGTTATGGTGATGCTAAAGGCTAGTTTTTGAATCAACACATATATTATGTTTGTTATAGATGTGGAGAAGAAGGGCACATGCAATTTGAGTGTCCACATTATCAAGATCAAGAAAGAAGGCAAGAGGATTACCCAAGGGTGAATCTAATTGAGGTTGAGATAGAAGAGAAGAATACTAAAGTTGCACCAGCAGATATTGGAGAGAATCTCATGATGAGAAGAACAATGATCGCTCCAAGGAAGAAATAAGTGTAGAATAAAGAAAGTGATGATTCATGGTTGTGATCAAATATTTTTTGACCAAGATGTACTCTGTGTGGAAAGGTATGCAAACTAATTATAGATGGTGGTAGTTGTAAAAATATGGTTTCTAAAGAAATGATAGAAAAACTAAATTTACAATGTGAAAAGCATCCTAATCTTTATCGGATTTCATAGTTTAAAAAAAGGAATGAAGTTACAGTAGATAAAAGGTGTTTAATTAAGTTTTCTATAGGAAAAAGTTATAATAATGAAATATGGTGTGATGTTATTCATATAGATGCATTCCATGTATTATGGGTAAGATGGTGACAATTTGACAGGAAAGTAATTTATGATGGAGGAAAGAACACATATATGTTTTCGAAAGGTGGTACAAAAGTAGTTTTGTTACCTCTTAAAGAGGAAGAGAAGACATAAAGCATACTCTCTACTAAATAATTTATCTAAGATATGAAGGCAGTAGGTTGTTTTTATGTATTAGTAGTAAATAATGAAGACATAAAAAATGGTGCAAATACCAACAAAAGTAATAATATTGTTGAAAGATTATATAGATGTTATGTCTGATAAGTTACTAGATGGTTTACCACCGAAGAGAGATATTCATTATCACATTGATTTGATTCATGGATCAACTCTACCCAATCAAGTAGCTTATAAGATGAGTCCAATAGAAAATACATAATTAAATAAATAGGTTACTAAATTGTTAAGAAAGAAGTTGATAACGGAAAGTATGATTCCATATGCAACACCAGCTTTACTATCTCCAAAGAAAGATGGAGGATGGAGAATGTGTGTGATAGTAGAGCAATTAATAAAATTACAATCAAGTATAGGTTTCTTATACCTCGTTTAGATGATATGATGGATGTGCTTGTAGGAGAAAAATATTTTACCAAGATTGATCTAAGGAGTGATTAATATCATATTTAAATTCATGAAGGAAATGAGTGGAAGAGTGCATTCAAGACTAAGGATGGCTTATATGAGTAGATGGTGATGTCATTCAGATTATCTAATGCACCTAGTACATTTATGAGGATTATGAATATAGTGCTATGAGAATATAATTGTAAGTTTATGGTTGTTTATTTTGATGATATTTTGATATTTAGTAAGATTAAACAAGAACACTTAAAACATTTGAGAATGGTATTGGATTTGTTAATAAATTAGAAGTTGTATGTAAATTTGAAAAAGTGCAAGTTTATGCAAAATAGTTTGGTATTTTTAGGATTTATAGTTTCAGTAGATGGTGTGAGAATGGATGAAGAAAAGATAAAGGCAATTATTGAGTGGCCTATTCCAAAAATCATTACAGAGGTAAGAAGTTTCCATGGTTTAGCAAATTTTTACAAAAAAATTATTAAAAATTTTAGTAGTATTGTGACATCAATAACATATTGCATGAGAGGGAAAGAATTTACATGGACTAGAGTAGCCATAGAAAGCTTTCAAATTTTGAAGAAGAAGATTATAGAAAGATCACTTTTAGCATTACCAGATTTTAACAAAGTGTTTGAGATTGATTGTTATATATCATTTATGGGAATTAGTGTTGTGTTGAGTCAAGATGGAAAGCCAATAGCATATTTCAGTGAGAAATTGAATGAGGTAATAATAAAGTCTTCTACCTATGATTTTGAACTTTATGTAATTGTACAAGCATTAAGACATTAGAGGCATTATTTGGTGCCTAAGGAGTTTATCCTGTTTACAGATCATGAAGCTTTGAAGTATGTGAATACACAAAAAAAGTTGAATAGTAGGCATGTAAAGTGGGTATCTTTCTTGCAAGGGTATACTTTTGTGTTGAAGCATAAATCAAGAAAATAGATTCAGGTATTTGATGTATTAAGTAGGAGAGTAGTGTTATTAAATACTATGGTGAGTGATGTAGTTGGATTTGAATCTATCAAAGAATTATATGATATTGATCTATATTATGGCAAGGTAGTTGACCAATGCAAGAATCTATTAATAGGTGGGACAAATACTATTCATGATGAATATCTTATATATGAGGGTTATCTATTTAAAGGGAAGAAATTATGCATTCCACTTAGGTCTCTATGAGATGATATAATAAGAGAATTACATAGTGGAATATTGGTTGGACATTTTGGCAAGATGAAGATAATAGTTTTGGTGGAGGAAAAGTATTTCTGGTCAAAGATGAAGAGAGACGTGACAACGTATGTTTTAAAGTGTAGGATATGTCAGGTGGCTAAAGGACATACACAAAATACCAGACTATACATGTCATTATCAGTTCCAAGAGGACCATGGATAGATTTGAGTATAGATTTTGTATTTGGATTACCAAAAATGTAGAGAGGCACTGATTCAATTTTTGTTATTGTAGATAGATTTAATAAAATGGTTCATTTCATTGCATGTAAGAAAACCAATGATGCCACTAGAGTTGCAGAATTATTTTTTAAGGATATTGTGAGATTGAATGGTGTTCTAAAAACTATTACTTCAAATAGAGACATAAGGTTTATACATCATTTTTGGAGGACTTTATGGAAGAAGATGGGTACTAAGCTACAATTCAGTAGTGCATATCACCCAAAAACAAATAGGCAGACAAAATTTGTGAATAGGAGCTTGAGAATTTTGTTGAGATGAATAGTGGGAGAAAACTCCAATCAATGGGACTTGGATTTACCACAAGTTAAGTTTGCATATAATAGTTCAATGAATAGATAAATAATAAATTAAACATTTCAAATTGTTTATGATAGAAATCCTATTGGTATTTTATATTTGATACAATTACCAATTACAGATCGAATTAGTGATGATGCAGAAGCATTTGCAGAGAATATGCAGCAGTTACAGGAAATTAATGAGAAATATAAAGCATCAACAGATATTAGAAGAAGATCCAAGGTATTTTAAGAAGGAGATTTGGTAATGGTTTACTTGAGGAAATAAATATTTCCAAAAGGCACATACAACAAGTTAACGTATAAGAAAATTGGTCCATGCAGAATTGTGAAGAAAATCAATGACAATGCTTATGAGGTGAGTTTATCAAAGAATTTTGATATCTCTCTAGTATTTAATGTTTTAGATTTATATGAATTCCATGTAAAATATGGTGAAGGTGACAAAGATGAAGTAAATTGGCAACAATAGCTTCCAAAGAAGGAAAAGATAGTACAGATTTTGGATTTGAAGATAGTGAACACAAGACAAGGGAATTATAACAAGTATTTGGTTCAATGGGAAGGATTGTATTAAGAAAATAACACTTGGATTATATAATGGGAGCTAAAGAATATTGACAAAGAAAAATGGTGGCAGTACAATTAGGACAACTCGTAGGAGTTGAGTTATTTTCAACCAGAGGATAATGATGCAGAAAAAATAGGTCAAACTTCTGGAGGCTATATATTTTGATCTATAGCTTTGTTTGAGCTATTCCCCACACCAAAATGACCATCTTGAAATTTTCATTAATTTTTTAAGCCGCTATTTTTGCTTAGGTTTATTTTTAATATTTTTTAGACGCTGAACGAGACCATCTGAGGGTCTGCAATTACAATTTAGTAATTTTTTTCAGATTTTTGTATTTTAAAAATTATATATTTTTAGGATCGAACGTGAACTTTAATTAAAATTCATCTGATAGTCTAATTTTAGAATTTAATATATTTCAAGAAATTTTTAGAGCTGCACGCACTTACATACAAAACTTGTCAAAAATAGAAACTGCTAAAAATAGAAGTTTTTTTTTTAATTTTTACATGTCAACTATAATTATAAGTTGAGACTTATTTAATCATGGTTTGGGTTGTAATTAATTCAAGGAATTAATTCTGGTTATTGGTTAGAGTTTTTTGACCTATCGGTAATTTTATTGTCTTAATAGTGTTCAATTTTATTAGATTGCTTATAAATGCTCAATAGATTCTTGCATGAACAATAATGTTTTTATGTTTCAAATAAATGGATTATAGATGTAGATAGATGCCTAAATGAGCTAGAAACCCTGTTTATTTATAGATGGATTTGAATCTAAAAAGGAACCTATTGGCATGTAAAAGTGGCATCCAATCATTGAAAAAAAATGAAGAACACAGGATAAGGGTCACGTGGGCAAATGGGAAAAAGGACCAATGGAAAATTTTAAGGATCGTACATTATATTATTGACATACAAGAAATACCAAGTGCACATTTTTGACAAATAACAATGAAATGTTAGGAAAATTGGAACGAGAGAAAAGGATAGTTAAAAGGTATCGAGAAATATGCGAGAACCCCTCAATCTTAATAAATGTACTAATAATGTTAGATTTTAATTAAAAATAGAGAAGTATATTAACATTCTAGAAACATATAATTTAATAACTTAAAAAAACCAATGAACCATTTTTAAATATGTATTTATAATAATATGCACTACATATGCAATCTCATATAAATATTAAATCCATTATTTTTGTGAATTAAAAAAATAGACCAAATAAAAAATATAAACAAATTAAACATTCAAATATATATTACCCTTTACTACATTAATACCCATAGGATATATAATATATATGTTATTAGATTGCCAATTTTAAGGTAGAACAAGTGGAAACAGGGTGGAATCCTGGGCTTTATAAATATATCTTCAAATCCCTCAGTGACTCTGGGCAGCATCTCACAAACCTAAAGAATAAATAAATAAAATCTTGAACTACCGTGACAAGTATCATATTATTATAATATTAAAATAAGATTGGATAGGATATTTATTGACTAATTCTTTCTTCTTGCTAGATGACAACTGTCATTATATTTTAAATTAAGTCCACGGATGTATGGTTTTTATTTTTAATATAACAACAGTGTTTGGCATGAAAATCAATGAGTTTTACCATTATAATAAGATATTTAAACATGGCCTAATTTGAAGAACCCAACGTAACATTTATGATTTCATATTTATAATATAAATATTTAAGGTTTGTCTCATCCATAGGAATTGAGTGTAACATGAAGCTGTTGCATTGTATTCTACCTCACATGTAGATAATTCCATAGATGGCTTCTTCTTGATTATCCATGATGTTAGGCACTCTCTTAAGAATAAATCTCCTCAACTAGTGCTCTTCATATCATCTAAACTTCCTACCCAATTTGCATCTATATATGTTATCAAGTTAAAATCCTTGCTCTATAGATACCGAAACCCAAACTCGATAGCTCCCTTGAGATACCTAAGAAACATTTTGAATGTTTTAAAATGATTTTTCTTTAGTTCTACTTGAAATCTTTCCACAATACCTATTTCTTACATGATGTCAAGTTTAGAGGCAGTAGTCTATAGAAAACTTCCAATCATTGAACTATATGATGTCTAATTGACTTTTTGAGATCCGTTCTCCTTGCTTTACTTACACCCTATGATCATAGGTGTGCTAACTTACTTGCAATATTCTATCTCAAATTTATTCAACATCTCTCTTATATACTTATCTTGTGAAATAATTATACCTCTTTCAGATTGATTGAATTGTAACCCAATCAAGAATGATAGTTCTTTTAGCATGGACATCTCAAACTCCTTCTTCATCACATCTGCAAAGGCCTTAGTCATATTCTCACTATTACCACCAAATAAAATGTCATCCACATAGACAACCACTATCAATTGAATACCATTTTCTATCTTTTTGTATATATTACTATCTACAACTCCTCTATTAAATCCTTGGTCCAATAGGTACTTGTCCAATCTAGCATACCAAGCTCTAGCATCTTACTTCAGACCATAAAGGGACTTTTTCAATATACAAACATAGTCCTTATTACTTGATAATGAGAAACCCTTAGATTTCTCTATGTACACCTCCTCTTCCAAGTTCCCATTTAGAAAAGTAAATTTGACATCCATCTGTTATACTTTTAACCATTTGAATCCATCATATATTAGAAATAATATGATAGCCTCCAATCTTGTTACGGGAGCCAAGGTATCCTCAAAATCTACTCCTTCAACTTGTGCATACCCCTTGTATACCAATCTAGCCTTGTTCTTAGTGACTTGTCCATCTTCATTCAACTTGTTCCTAAACACCCATTTTGTGCCGATGACATTCTTGTTTTTAGGCCTAGGAACTAGTTCCCAAGTCTCATTATTTTCTATTTCGTCTAATTCCTCATTCATAACACCTATCCAAAACTTGTCTTTGCTTAATTCTAAAATGTTCTTAGGTTCAATCTTAGACAAGAGAGAATCATTCTCTTGATTTAGGTTACTTACCAACTTTCTCTTTGTTTTCATACCTGCATCCTTATTGCCAATGATTTATGATTCATGATGGTCTCTCTGTATCAATCTCGAGGGGCCTTTTGAGTCTTGTCTTTCCTCAACTTCTTCCTCTTCCTTGTATATCTATATTTTTTCTTCTTCATTCTTGAAGTCCAAATTCTTTGATGACTGTGAGTGTGACTTTTAGAACTTATCTCATCAATATTCACATTTTTGATTTCCACTATCTTTTGTAACCTCTTATTATAGTGTCTAAAGGCTGATCTTACTAGTGAGTATCCAAAGAATATTACTTCATCATACCTAAAATCAAACTTACCTAAGTCTTCCTCATCTCTTTTAATGAATAATTTGCTTCCAAACACTCTAAAGTGTTATACATTAGCAGGTCTACCCATAGTTCATGGGGGTTTTATGGCCATTAATCCTTATCTATCCTCTATTCAAAATGTAAACCATATTTAAATCACTATAAAATCACATAACCATATTTTTAAATGTGAAATCAAATTTAATTATGCACTAACATGCATCATGGAAATAATTCCTCAAATTATAGTTAAATGAAAGCAATAATGGAGAGAACAAAACTAGCAATAACATATTACATAGATCTGCTATGGTTCACCCAATGTGGACTACATCCACCAAGAAAGTCCTTAATAAAACTTTTAACAAAACAAGATTAAAAATACCTCTCATAGAGATAAAATATCTCCTCCTAAATTCATAAAATGAATTCATTGAATTGTTGATCCAAAACTAGCAACAATTTTGCACACATACTATGTTGCACTACAATTGCACCTGCACCTGCACCTGCACCTACACATGCACCTACACAATGTTATATCACAAGCTGCTATGCCATGCCCTAGAAATAAACACCTACACTTTACAAAAACATCTACACTTTGATTTCATCTCTCAAAAGCCACACCTTGAAAAAATTCACATCACTTTGAATAGTCACACCACCCCTGTATACTTAACAAATGAGGAAAAATCCACCAAACAAAGATAATTGTGCAATGCTTATCCAAGATAAGCATTATACACTAGGTAACACCTCTCCTCCACCTAAGCAAGCTTATTTGTAAGCCCATATAAGGATGAATTCTCCATGTTTATCTCTCCTCCTCCAAAGGGCACATTTTACAATGATATGTGATAACATCCAACTCCTTGAAACAAGGAATTAATTTTCTTTTCAAATAAACAACTAACTCCCTAAGAACAAGGAAGTCAACATGAAAAATAAAAATATAACAACAAACTCGACAAAACATGAAAGACATAGAAATTTAAAAAATTTAGGAATATTCCACTCACATGGAAGCAAGGTTCCACAAAATGTGGAGTGGTTAAAAATGCACTCCCCACATTTGTGTATCTCTCTAAGTCCCCAAACTATACCCCCATGGTCATGTGATAGCCCTAAAGGGATCCACACTTAACAATCTCCGACTTGGAGACTGTTTCTCCTAAACAGAACCTATCACTACTCCATGACCACTAAGGCCAACTAAATTTGAACATAGTTTCAATTTTTCCAATGTGACCACCTTGTTCATCATATCCATATTATTTTTCCTAGTATGAATCATCTCTAGCTTCACCAAGTTCTCCTCCAAAGCTATCTTGTTGAAGTGATAACACAACTGAATGTGCTTCATCCTTGAGTGGAAAGCATAATTATTTTCCAAATAAATAACACTCTAAAAGAGTAAACACATCCTTATCCATCCCATAAACATGTTTCAATAATATGGAAATATCATCTCAAGGTGAAGTGATCATGACTCTCCTTTTGGACCTTTAAGCCTAGATTGCCTAGTAGGTCTACCTTGTCCTTGAAGATCAAGATGAGTTTTTATGGATTCCCCTACATTATGAAAGATTATAAACATATAATTTTATCTAATAAACATGATTTGGCCCATTATAAATTTCACTTAGGTCCATAATTGAAAGTGACCTATTGTTTGGCCTCTAGGCAATAACCAAGCCTACTGGGTCTGATTGTAACCTTTAGGAGTATGGAATACCTTGTTAAGTTTCATACCAACCAGAAGGTTATTCAGGTTGTAATGGATTTAAACAAAACCTTCACACCTATCTCCAAGGTCCAAATAACCTCAAATTCACCCTATCACCTCCCTTCCTCAAACATGCTTGTCTATGCACAAGGGGAAACACCCTCTGTCTGAGACAAAATAGGAGGTACTTACCCTATTTTTATAAACCAAGTGGAAGTTTTAGAGGATTATATAATTTTAAAATATCCTATATAAAAAAAATGATCCCATGGTCATCTCATGTGACCTTCCAACTCTCTATTAAACCAAAATAGACCCTTGATAATGTAGACTGTGCAAGGTTTCTTGACATGGATTGTACCTTGTTTGTTTGAGATATTTATTTATTATAAATCCATTGTGAGATTTTAATGATCCTATAATATTCATGGTGAATTTTCCTTGGTTATTCCCTTCACTTTAACTCTTCATAGACTCTTTTTCATACCTGATTTCTCGAGACTGAGTTCACAAAACCCTGACTGTGTTGCTCTTTTGGACCTTATTGTAGGCCTTTCATGCAGGAAATAGGCCTTGGATAATGTATAAACTTATTAATGTTTAATTTTATTCACTTTTTAATTAATTTAGGTCCATTTTCTTCATCCTTTATCCCTTATATACTTCAAACAACAAGTTATTTATCTTCTATCCACCTCACAATCAACTACAACTGATAGTGGGGTCTTATAGGTATAGATTAATTTCTTGGGGCTTAGTTAAAATTATGCAGGCTTTCAATTAATCCATATTAGTCATAATATGTCTATTTTATCTTTTTGTTTTACTCATATGCTTCCATCAACACAAATTATACCCTACTACTTCGACTGAGAAACCCTTACCTATGGGGCCTGCTGTAGGAGCTTACAACCTTGAGCGAGGTGATTGTGATATAAAATTACCTTCCTTAGTTCAAATTGAGGTTATAAAACATTGAAACAAACTTAAAATTCACTTTAGATGGGATAAACACCATCAAACACATGCATAATTCACTGTTTATTCACTTTACCTATCTGATCATGTAGGTGTAAATCTCCATGCCTAAGGTGTACCTGTAGGTGGTCATAGGGGTATACAAGACCTGGTACTAACCCTTTATTGATTAATTTTATTTCATCTGACTTCATTACATCATTTTTTCCATCCTTTTCATTAATGTTTGTCTAATGTTTCTTCCTAAGTGGCAAAAGGCCATTTGCATCTTTAGGCTTGTATATATTACTAAGACATTTCAATGTGTTTTAGGGCATGTTTGAGGTCTCCAACAACCTATCTCCCTTTACTTCCCAAACTTAATTATTAGCATGGACTTATTCTATACTAGAGTTAATAAAGTCCAATTATCCAAATGCCTTGGAATATCTATGAAAACATGTTGAAAAAAGGTTATGAAAACCCCGTAGACCTCTATTTTGGTCTTTTGGGGACAATTTCCCAAAACACAGTCTTTTGCTTCTTTAAGTTGGTTTCACACTTCTTTACCATATTGACACTTTATATGTATTGTCAATGCTTTATCCTCATACCATGTTTTCAAAAGGTGTCAAGTTACCTGCATTTCTTCATGTAAGCTTTTGGTACCCTGCTCAACCACCTATTGGTCGATGTTTTGATACACTAGAGTGAGTTAGAAGTGAATAAAATTAAACTCCCCATGTATATGAACCTTATATTATTTTATCCAACACCATAATTCATCTT
Organism: Torreya grandis; assembly: GCA_037957365.1. Taxonomy (NCBI): domain Eukaryota; kingdom Viridiplantae; phylum Streptophyta; class Pinopsida; order Cupressales; family Taxaceae; genus Torreya; species Torreya grandis. The sequence goes on from JARHVA010001690.1 coordinate 2,387,392, forward strand.
TATCAGTTATAAAAAGTTGGATTACATGTCCACCTTTACACACATTAGCATGATGCTAGCAAGGCCTTGTAGGTGTGCATTAGGATGTTTTATATAGGTAGGGCATGGAATTGGGCAAGAACATGTTAGGGAAAAGCTTAAAAACCACTCAAATACATTTTTAAACCCTCAAATATATTATATACATTAAATACACCTTGAAACCAGATTTAATACACCTTTTCCAACTTGAAAACACTTGCATACATTTGGGATAAAGCAGGCATAGGCATCTCATGACTATTTTAGCATGATGAATATGCTTGGGACTACACTTACACCTTCTCCAAATATATAAATGGAATATTTAAACTTTTGATGGCGTTGGAAAATAATACACAATCAAAAAAACTCTATGAAAAAGATAGGCAATCCCATACATGTGACTACAACTGATGTTAAGCATGGAGTTGACAATGGGGGATGACAAGGTTGCAAGTTACCCAAGACATGAGATGGTGAAGCCAAAACATGGAAGGAGGTGGTCACATGACCAATATAATTATGTAACACCATTTCCTAGATATATGAGACCCTTGTAAGAGTAAACACTCAATAAACAAGAAGTAGTTTAGCTGAAACTGCATATGATGACACCTTCTTGCATCATGAACTAACTTTATCATCCAAAAATCATGAAATATGAAACTAAGAATGGATAAAATATTATAAGTAATTAAAAACCCCCTGGAGCTAATATCACCAATTGGTTCATACATATTTGGCCAAAATGGAACAAAACCTATAGGGTGCATGAAATAACTAGCAAAAAAGTACAATCAACTTCAAAAGGATGATTCATAAAGCAAAATTCATAAATCCTTAAATTATTGTTATGTAAATTAAGTTATCTAAGTTTAATATCATATACCAAAATCATTTGTCTTGAAACCTTCTAAGCTATTCATACTAAGCAAAAACCTGAAGGTCACTTATGTGTGTCTAAAATGCCAAGAAAGGAAAAGAACAATTTTGGAATAAAAATGGCACTTCCAGATTAAAAAAATCATGGTAATGAGCATGGATATATGAATATTCAAATTTTAACCTTTTCCAAGTGGCATACTTCCCAAAGAGGTCATACAAGTGCCATTTTCTTCTCCTTTCACTAGAAAACTACCTTTTCTTCTGAACAACCCACCACTCTTTAGTTATGTCAGCTAATTAAGACTTAAGTGGACACATGGAGCATGAAATCATATTTTTAAACTTTCAAACTTCTCAATAAACCTGTACAAAGCATTACATGCACCTTTTTGACCCCTAAAATGACTCAAAAGGACATGTTAGCTAATAAAACATATGACCAAGGCTAATATATCATTGAATAACATTAAAGGACCTAGGAAACACCTCCTGAAAATATATTATTCACCCCAAGAAATATATAAAACCAATTTATTACTTAGGGGTGCCCGAATTTGACCTAAAAGTCAAAATTGGTCAATAGTAGTATAATTCAATGTAAATTCCAAGATGTACATATGTTGAGTCTAAACTAGTTATATTTGTAAGGATAGAACCTAGTAATAGAAATTGGGTATGAGATGTACCCAAGTGGGTAGACGTATCAAGTGAATAAACTTGGATCAGTGTATATGCCCCTAGTGGGTAGATGATAGCAAGTTTGGATCACTATAATGGGCTTGAGTCTTGTATGTAATCCACAATCACTCGACAAGAAAAAGTGAAACATGAATGTATGATAAAATTGACTATACTAAGATAGCTAGCTTATGTAGTGTATGGAAAATATAAGACATGTAAACATAGTAATACATACATTTTATAAATTTTGTGTTTTCTTAGTAATATTTGAATGCTTTTGTGTTTTCAAATGTTATATTATTTTTGTATTTTTTATATATAATCTATGTAGAAGCAAATGTAAATAAAATATATACACAGAGAAAGAAATAAAAAAATATGTACAAGGGGGTGGAACCATACTAACTCATGAGTCTCATGGGAGACACATCACCATGCCCTATGTTAAATAAGAGAACTATGATCGTGCATGTTATGTGAAAGGGTAAATGTGATCCCATAATCATCTGTGTAGAGTAATTTATTTCTGTATCTGCCTATTTAGTGGTGTTATGAATATGCAACATTGACTATGATGCCCTATGAACTATAAGGGTCTTAGGAGCCCATATGGTAGAATAAGATTTATATTGCATAGGTTTCCTATGCTGATAACCCATAGAACCCAATAATACTTATCTCAACACAAACTGAGTGGAGTAAGGTCCTCTAGAATATGTGACATATCTCTAATGTAGGCATCTCTCTAATAATAGTCACCATGGGAGAGTATGTGTAAGTGTCAATACTGTAGGAGTAGACCTCACCTACACTAGTGGATCTACTAAAATATATGATGTATAGATAGGAACTATACTCTGAGTTGTAACTGATAACTTTACAATATCTGATAACAGTGTTGGAATTTTAACTAGTGGCTATGCTGGAAATACATGTGGGATGGGTAGAGGATACTCAAATGGGAGAATCTCAATTTTGAACACTTAATTCACATATATGTAATTGAGGAACATGTGAACTATATATGGGATGGATCAAAGCTTATGTAACCATGGTCTACATAATAACATATCAAATATGTTTGTACTAGGTACTACTAGGAACCGAGTGGCCATATGTGCTGGTCCAACCTATAATGGAACAACAATACCCTTGATGGATCTCTGAACATGATCACTGAAACCACTAATAACTATATCTATGTGGAATATATATCATAGTTCACATGCTTATGATTGACACATTGTCAAGCATAACACTATAGATAGGATGATGATCTATGTATGCTTGTATAAAGAGTGCATGTAAATATGTATCATCATCAACAATCTCTTGTTCTGAGAATGTAATGTGTGGTTTAGGTAGAACTTTAGTATGGTATATGTCAATAATGTTGTGAAATGTATGTGCCTTTTTGTAACATTATGATATGAAGATGGTGGTGGATGTGCCTAATATGTGTAGTGAACACCTGATGTGCCCTTTGCCTCATTAATAATTGATTTGGAAATGGATCCATTAATATGTTCAGTGCCTTAGCTTCTATTTGTTATGATTGCAGTGCCTCTATGGATGTTCCCACATCAATAATATTAGCCTTAATCAGATCTTATATCTTGTGCTTGAGGCTTATGTATTTATTTGTTGTATGGTCTAGTGCCTTTTGGTACTTGTAGAATTCATTAACATATTTATTTGAAAGAGGCCATGTTGTATCGACCTATTTAATGGGAAGGAGAGATATGAAATTGAATTTCAAGATTTGATGTTAAAAATGTGCATGTGACTATGGAAGGTTAGTGAAGATTCAAAGTTGAGAATCATATAAAACCAATCTAGGAGATGCCTCTAAATCTACATTGACTATGGCATTTTGTTCATTCTTGTTATCAATGGACCTTATCTCATATGGAGACTTATATGAAATATTAATAGTTGATTATGATCCATTAGTATACTTGATTTTTCCCATTGATAGGAGCTTAACCTCTCTTTCTTTGACTGTGTGGATCAAATTTATAAATGTAAGAAACTTATTGAACAAGATAGCTTTGTGTAATACTGGTAAAATATTTTTTTTAAATATGTCCTAAAGCTCTTTGTCTACCATGGGGCTAGTCAATTTGACTAATATAATCTTGTATTATACGACATAATCTATGATAGGCTCATTTTACTTTTGTTTCAACTATGCCACTTGTACATATGATATATTGTCACTAATTTTGATAGATAGATGTGCTAAGAACATGTCATCTAAAGGATTGAATGATATGATAGATTGATTTGGTAAATCATAAAACCATTGTAGGGCATAATCCTTTAAACTATGTGGAAACAACTTTGTGATAATCTAATTATTGTACATGTACTCCAAACATGCTATGTGAATAGCTTTGAGATGATGCTCTGGGTTACCCTTTCCATCATATAATGTAAGCCTAGGTAACACAAAACCAAATGCCAAGGGAGTTGTCACTATGTGACGTGTCAAATGTGTATGTGAGAGAATATTATAATCCAAGGCATGTGATTTCCTATTGGTTCCCTTCTCAAGATGTAACACCTTATACTATAGGGTATGAATCTCATGCATAAAGGATTATACATCTGGAGTGGAGGTACTAGCCATAAGAGCTGTAGTTGTCACTGAAGGTTGTTGGATTACAATTTTAGGTTGTGCTAGTTAAGTTGTCCACATAATAGGTGTAACAACATTATTAACTAGTGGAGTTGAATATTAACCATTATTTGTTTTGTTATTGATATCTAATATGGCTTGTAGGATTTTTTCATGATAAAGGGGATGTTATAGAATTCTATTTTTGAGTCCCTGTAATATCTCATCATTATTGATAATTATGTCATCATTGTTAAATGGAGGGAGAGTGTCCTAATTTTTAATGTGTATATCATCTTTTTCTTGATTATATTTTTCATCTTTGGATGAATTATTATTGAAATCCACATAATCATGGTGTGAAGGTTTCATAGCTAAAGTTATGATAGGTCTCATATCCATGTTATAGGATCGAATAGTAGGAATTTGAATATGCTCTATAGGATTACATCCTAATATAAAAATTATTTTTAATGGATGAGAAAGATCATTTTTAGATGGCATATGGTAAACAAATTGGAATAGAGCTACAAAAATAGAATATATGAAATCTAAAAAATTGAAAGAAACTAATGAAAATAAGAAAAATAAGGATACAAACCTTATGACCACATAGGGTTAGTGTTTTTTTTGAATTTAGGGTTGCTTTACAAAAATATTAATTATATTTAGATAAATGAAATCCTAATGTGAGATTGATTTAATGATCTAGGTTTTGCAAAAAAAATAGAAAAATAGAAGTGTGTAACCCTAATTTAGTGCAAAAATTTTTAGAAAATGCAAACTAGGGTTTTGAGTAATATTTGAAGTAAGTCAAGTTCACCAAATGTTTTAACATTTTAGGGTTATACTAGTATAAATTCTATCTTAGATTAAAGCGCTGAGTTTTTTAAATTTGTGAAATAATATGTAATAATAACCACTAATTTGTTATAGAATTTAACTTGCTTTGACATTCTAAAATAAATATGTGAAAATAGAGACTTATCTGGAAAACACCTGTCATGGAAGATTTGAGTGTTGAAAATTGGGTTACGAATAGGTCTGAGTGTTATATATAAGATCCCTAAGTCAAATATTCCCTTGTATAGTAATGCCCCACTTGGACAGTAATGTTGTGTGGCTTTAATGTCATGAAAATGGTTTTAATATCCTCTTTATATGATTGTTCCTAAATTTTGGGTTCACTTACACCTATGTTTCTCAGTTTTATTCCTGCACCCATGAAATCTAAAACTTTGTATTATGCCTATAACATCTTATTTATGTTGTAACCCCTAATCCTCCTTAAAAGTATAGCATGATCTAAAAATGTGTGTTCGTTAGTAAGATAGGTTGGACATCTTCAACACTTCACTGTGAAGAGAGTTGCCTGCATACCAATACTCTAAGGAGGGATTAAGCTTGATGTAGTTCTCCCACCTAGTGTTTGGTTTAATTGCAAGTGAATACTAGAATGATAGTGGAATTGAATGCCTTGAGTATGCTTGAGATTAAAAATCTTTGAAATCTAGGCTTAGGGCAGTTGTAGATGGTAGTATGTATAAATAAGATAGAATATGGATTAATAACCTTGATTTTTATCAACTTGTTTATTGTTTGAATAAGTTTTTTGCATTTATCTTTCATCTAATGGATATAGGTCTAAGAATCTTGATATTTATAATGTTTTATAGTTTGTGCAGATAGTAGAATATTCTTAGTCAGACCTTAGGAGGGTTGTACATTTGAAAAAATATCCATTCATGAGAGTTATGGTAAGGGACACTAGTGCAATATGGCTCTAGTATCCTTAATGTGGCCCTAATGTCCAGTTGGTAGGCTGATCGGCATGAAGGGTCAGCATCTGAGAATACAAGTCTGAGACTATGTTTGAGCTAACTAGGGACATTTGTGGTCTACATAATAACTAAAAAAGTGTGATAAATGTTCTAGGATAGGTCTAAGGCTACACTAGGAATAGGTTGTCTAAGGTAAAACTCCTAACATCCAAATACCACTTTTAGGTGATTACACTAACACCTCATTATAATTATTGAATGTTCTTGTGAGACTCCTAGTTATTAATTGATAAAGTTTATTTCTAGATGGTATTAATGTGATAATAAAATTTATTTTATTTTTAACTCTCAATAAATTTTATATTAACAAGTTTTTTTTCACTCTATTTATTTGTGAATATAGGGTCCTTAATACAGAGTCAAATCCTTAAAAATTAAAAATTTAAACCTCAAATCAAAATTATAATATATTTATGTTCATGAAATTATAAAAATTAAAATTTGAAAAAATATTAAAAAATTAAAATAAAATAAAAAACATAAATAAAAATAAATAATATTTATTTTAAACTAAAATTGTTTCTACATCCAAATTATATATATATATATATATATATATAATTTGGATGTAGAAACAATTTTAATTTAAAATAAATGTTATTTATTTTTATTTATGTTTTTTTATTTTATTTTAATTTTTTAATATTTGTTCAAATTTTAATTTTTACAATTTCATGAACATATATATATATATATATATATATATATATATATATATATATATATATATATATATATATAATTAAACACTAAACAAACACAATGAATCAAGATAGATTATACTTATAAATTAAAAAGTGAAATTTGAATGCTTCTTAACTGAGTAAAATTATCCAAAAGTTATTGTAATAAAATTCTTGTAAAAAATTCTATCTAAAATTAAAATAAAATTTAGATATATTAATTAAATTCTTGTAAAAAATTCTATCTAAAATTAAAATAAAATTTAGATATATAATAATATAAAATAAATTGTATTTTTTTAATTGAAAGCATGTTATTTATATATATTAATAGATAGCATCAAAAACTATGTAGAAAGGGATGTCAATCACATGACATAGATAAAGTAGTATTATTGAGAGTTAAAGGTTAAAGTTGTAATAATTTAAAATTATTGAAATAAAAAAAAATCCATAAACATAAAGTTAATGTAACAATATAAACTATAAAACAAATTTAATTAAAGATGATTAAGTTCTAAATGACTTAAATGAGGTAGAGGATTTTCATCCTTACTAAGTTATTGTCATGGGGAGGAAATAACTAAGGTCAAATGAAATAATTTACTTTAAGAAGGGTTACCCAATCACTTTCACTACCATGACCACTCTAAGGAGAAGACCACCAACTCCCTGACCACCAATAGGTGTAGAATGCCTATAGGGAGGGGTAAAGAAAAAAAAACTACATAAGTGGTGTTGATCCCTTTGAGCTTAACAATGCCCTATATCCAACTACTAAAGCCAAATTACATATAATCAAAAACCAATTGACTATACAGGGAGTATTACAATAATGGTTGATAAAGGTGTAGATCTAAGTCTACTTTTTCAAACTAAATTTAAATCTATAATATAATATTAAATATAAATAATATTACATTAACAAAAATAATATCTCTTTTCCAAAAAAAAATGTTTATTGAGGAAGAAGATCACTTGAGTTAGTTTGCAAGTTAAGAAATATGATCCATCTAGAAGGCCACCTAAACCTATGCAAATTATTTACCTTTTAGATGATGAGACACTAATTGATGATAATGAGGCAAATACACAATCTAGGTTATCTAGAGTAAAGATACATGACTATGATCTTTGAAAGGGAAAGGAGGAGGAAGAGGAATATATTCTATAAGAGGACTTGTTCAATATATCCTTTTGTATAATTTAGTCTCCTCCATCTTTACACAAAGTTACATAATAAGTGATACCTAATGAGTCCCATGTAGTAATACAATATAAAAATCTTAAGGTTGATCCATCTATGGTGTTATATCTTGTAATATTTATAACTAGGATTTAATTAGGATTTGGTGGTTTTTTCAATGACTTTGTTCCAACTTTAGGTACTAATGGATTTATCATGCTTGTTAAGATCTAAAAATAAATTGTGTTGAGTGAGATAGTGTTAAAGGTTTTCATGATGTTGCATGAGCTATGATGGCCACATAAAATAATATTGTTTAGGACCTATGTTTTAATCTCAAGTCAATGGTCAATCATGTTTCATTTCAAGGGCATGAGAAACTCATACAAGTAGAAATATAGTGTATGTACTCTCAGATTTTATTAGTGTTCCCTAATCTTAAAAAAAATAGGATTGGATGTGGCTCTTGATACTAAGCATGTGATTAAAATTAAGTGTAGGTATATATTTTTTTAGGTCAAATTTTTACCATTCCACCATATGATGGAGTTCATGATCTATTTGAGTATGAGACAACTAGGAGCTCAATCTCTTAGCAACCACGTACATCTTGATATTCACAATTTATTTTTCATGAAAGATTATGATTAAATGAAGGAAAATTTAAATATATGTTTAACACAACTCAATGGATGGTGTGACTAGATTACTCTTCATAATAACACCCTTAAAGAAAATATTACAGGATTATTAACAAAAGTTATAAATGTTGATTTGGATGAGTCTTAAACCTTCCAACTTGAGATAGAAGTTATGGACCTTCAATAACAACTCAATAAAAAAAATTGTGAAACATTATTTTATAGATGGTAATAATGTGATAATATAATTTATTTGATATTGAAGTCTCAATAAATTTTATATTAATAATGATTTTTTTCACTTTATTTATTTGTAAATATAAGGTTCTTAATACAAAGTCAAATCCTTAAAAATAAAAAGTTTAAAATTCAAATCAAAATTATAATATATTTATGTTTATGAAATTGTGAAAACTAAAAATTGAATAAATATTAAAAAATTAAAATAAAATAAAAACATAAATCAAAATAAATAACATTTATTTTAAATTAAAATTATTTCTACATTCGAACAAGATATTTTTATATATAAAATTCTAAAAACTAAACACTAAAAAAACATAATGAATCAAGATAAATTATATTTATAATTTAAAAGATGAAAAAATTGAATGCTTCTTAACTTAGTAATATTCACCAAAAGTTATTGTAATTACATTATTGTACGAAATTCTATCTGTAATTAGAACAAATTTTAGATATATAATAAATTGTTTTTTTTTTTAAATTGAAAGCATGTTATTTATATTTATAAATAACTAACATCAAAAAGTGGGTGGAAAGGGATATCAATCACAAGACACAGAGAAAGTAGTATTATTAAGAGTTAAAGGTTAAAGTTGTAATAATTTAAAATAATTAAAATAAAAAATATATTTCATAAACATAAAGATTATGTAATAATACAAACTATAAAAAAAATTTCATTAAAGATAATTAGGTTCTAAATGAGGTAAAGGAGGCAGAGGATTCTCATCCTCACTAAGTTATTGTCATGTAGGGGAAATAATTAAGGCCAAACATAAGAGTTTACTCTAAGAAGAGCCACCTAACCACTTTCACTACCATGTCCACTCTAAAGAAAAGACCACCAACTCCATACCCACTAGTAGGTGTAAAATACCTATAGGGAGGGGTAAATAAAACCAAAAAACTATGTATGTGGTGCTAAACCCTTTTGAGCTTAATAATGCCCCATATCCAACTATTAGATCCATATTGCATATAATTAAAACCCTACTAACTATAAAAGGAACATTACAATAATGGTTGATGAAGGTGTGGGTCCAAATATACTTTTAACTCAAATTTAGATATATAATATAATATTAAATATAATTAATACTATATTAATAAAAATAAAATCTCTTTTTCAGAATAAAATGTTTGAAGAGGAAGAAGAGCACTTGCATTAGTTTGTATCCTAAGTAATATGATCCATCTAGAAGGCCACCACAACCTATGAAAATAATTCACCTTTTAGATGATGATCCACTAACTTATGATCATCAAGCAAAAACACAATATAGGCAATGTGGAGTAGAGATACTT
>JARHVA010001690.1:2402500-2430000 GCA_037957365.1 Torreya grandis
TTATTTTCTTAAAATTATTATTCTAAATTATTTTTAAAAAATGAATTTCCTTCCACTTAAATACATATTTGTAGGAAAAAATATTGGCTTCAAAACTCCATCATGTGACTAAGATATTATGATTTTTTGATTAACTTACCAAAGCAAAAAAGAAAAATTTATATGCGACAGTCAAATGAATATCAAATTTAAGGCTAAAATTACCATGTAATGGTCAAATAGACATAAAATTTAAGGTCATCATTAGTTTTTTATTCCTGAACTTTATGATTCCCCATCAAACCCCTCAACCCACTAGTCGACTACCATTATAGGATGACTACTGGCATAATTAGCATATTACATTAATTTAATATTCCCATTAATGACCAACCCAAATGATTTAATCATTATAATAATAATATGAATAAGTCTAAAGGTGAAATTTATCAAAATTTAATCCTCTTGACAATGAATAAATCATCACTAAGTCTCCCTATGGTCATCAATCCATCTCAATAGATTACATAGGTAGCTATTCTCTACAAACACTAAGTAAAATACAAAGTGATGTTGAAAAATAGGTGTTCCAATGCGATACTATAATTATATTTAATCTGTAAATATTAAAAAAAAGAAGCAATTGGTTAAATAGCCACATAAAAAATAATATAATCATATATCTACAAAACAATTTCTCATCAAATAACCATTCTAAGTTATTAAAAATATGAATATATTATATTCTTATGTTCTAATGATACCAAAAATAACTAGGTGCCTAAACCAATATGTAGTTTATTCATTATTATCTTATCATCTTATTACATTAATCTCATGAAATAATGGGTTGAACTCTTATCAAGATATTATAAAAATTATTGAATCTAGTGTTTATTTTCATTTTTTGATACTAAAGGTAACCTAAAATAAGGATAAGTATGAAAACATAGTGTGTGACACACACTCCTTCACACTAGGTTATCTTAAAATATATAACAAAAGATGTAGTACAAGGTATGTGTGATGTACATGAATGATGGTGCATAGTGCATGATATAAACAAAGCACAATTTCGAGAGATATTTTTAGGATAGAAAGAAACACAAACATGGATCATAAATGAACATAGATATTACATGTGTGAATCACCCAAAAATGGTCATGGAGTTGGATCCAAGGAAATATATATCCTACAAGAATCAATCACCAAAGTACAATCAAGCAAATGGGTCAAGATCCATGTTTGTGTTTATCTTCTATCCTGACACCATCTCTCCAAAAACTTTATTTCTCTATATCATGTATTGTACATCATCCTTCATGCACATTTCCCATATCATGATATCACATAGGTTGATGCTTCAAGGTGGATAATGCATTGCAAGATTAGTGAAATATATGACTAATGAAGCCTAAAATTGAAGTAGGAGAAGGTTTAATGGGTTTGCTCATTCTTAATACCTATTTTTTTTCAAATAGGGAGATCTAGGACATCACACATTCACCAAATCTGGCCATATAAAATATTAATAAGAAAAAATGATTGTGTAAGGAATCTAACCAAAGGCGAAAGGTCTCAAAAAAGGTAGAAAATAGATTCTGTAGCCCCATTGAATCTGTGCATGAAAAAAATTGATAAGACATTTGAATCTATCATAGGTGAAACAAAATGATAGGATGCAAAAAGTGTCACAAAAATAGATAATTCAGGCATGACACTGAAATCGGATAAATGTAGTTAAATCAAAATGAATTTAGAAGGATTACATGACAAATAGAGGTTATTGTGGGATAGGATGAGTCCTAAAAATAACCCAATTTCCACAAGTGGGCCAAGTGTGACAAAATGTGGAAAATACACAATAGAAAAGGGCATTGTACTAGAATTAGTTGTCTACCTACATGGGGATAGGAACAACTATGTCATTTAACTAACCAACCAACATCTCATCGATGAATTTATAAAATTAATAAATTGATAACTAAATAAAATTAAACAATTTATAAAATAATTTATTATGAATTTAGTATTACATTTTTTAAGGTGTGAGTTTGTAAGGTATTTTCAAACTATAATAAGGCTTATCTTAAGTAATTGAATAAAAAATATTTTTAACTAAAATAACCTCAGGGGTGAATTTGAATCATCTCAAGATGACTTAACCACATGATTAAAATCCTAAAAAATGTAATAATCTAATTAAATTATTTTTGGAAGCCCTTAGTTAATTAAAATTAAAAAATACATGATTAAGTTTTAGTTGGGTTAATCCCACATTAATAAATATGGTGATACATTGGTGATTTATAAGATATCACATTCTCCAAAATATTTGGTAATGGGGTAAGAGGGTAAGAAATCCAAAGTGGTGGATTACATGCACTATTCTTCCCCCTACTAAAAAAAACTTACCGAAAAGTGACTTATAAGGTATTATATGTTTTTACAATTTTACCAATGTAGAAGTACGATAATATTATATATTTTTTAAACCGAAATTTTATATGTAGGGGTAGGGTTAAGAAAATAGAAGTAATTTAAGCACAAGGGTGATAAACTAATCTATAGTATGTCAATTAATTGAAAACTTATATATGTGAATATTTTGAATTATAGAATTAAGATATTTGAATATAGATAGTACCAAGTGTGAAATATGTTGCAATAACATATAAATGATCTTTAGTTGGTTTTATTATGCGAATCAGATTTAGGTTAGATACACGCAGAAGTGTATAGGATCAATATTCTGGAATAGTCATTAGATTTTGGAAATATTGTTTCTATAGCCACAAACACTACTATTGATGTAGATGTTTTTCTTTTGATGTTACTATTATATATAAAATAATAAATAAGTCTCAGTGCAATCAAATTATTCATTCTATTTTTAATTTTCTTTTCCAATGATGTCTTCAAATCTAGGATATCAGTTTTCGCTCTCTCATTATTGATCAAACCATATCTCTTCACCCTTAGAATGAGTTTAACAAAAATGGGTTAGTTGGCTCACAGTGTCAATCTAACCTCAGTGAATCCTATGTCACTGATCATTATCTACATAGCCAATACTCTAAATAAGACTTGAGAATTATTTAGTTCTACCCTATGTGTGGGAGTGGGTGTGCATAAAAGTGAAATATACTATATGAATATGCATGCAATGATCTATCTTGTAACTTAAAAATTATTATTCATGGGTTGATTTTTTAATGCTTCAAACCTTTTATATGACTCCTCCTATGATTGATAAATAAATAGGGATGAATATGGTAGAATAACTTAGTTATGTGTTTGATTGAATTATCCTTGGTAAGTGCTTGTTTAGTATTTTATAGATGAGTAATGAGAAGGCTAATGCTTATATTTATACTATACCTTTTAAAAATATCTCATGGTAGGGTTCATTAAGATAATTGAGGGTTTCAACATAATACTGTGTCCCATTAGCCGACTAGAAAAAGTTAAAAAAATATATTAAAAATAAATCCTAAAAAATACTTAATGATTTTTAAAAAATGAAAAAATATATATGTACTACATTTTTGTATATATAGTGTAAAACATATTTGTTGATTAATTTCAACAACCTAAACTCAAGATATTTTGAAAAGAAGATGAAAGTGTATGTGGCCTCTTTATGCTAAAAATTAGGACACGCTATTATGCTTTGACCCCTAGATTGACCCACATATTTTAAATAGTTTTAAAATAGGATGAATTTTGGTGACTAGACACTAGATAAAGATCCGTACACTACCATCAAAAGTAGTGTCTTTCTGTAGCTGGTAGTGTCCAGAAGACAAGAAAATGAGTATAGATCTAAAATTGACAATGATGGATATGTATCATATTTTAAGCTTTTTATGTAGTGCAGGAGACCTAGGTCATCATGATTATAAGGTTTGGACTAAGAGATGATAATTTAGGCACAATGAGATGGTGAATACAAGCTTTTAGACAACATGAAGATCTATAATTAAATGGTAGAGACAATTGATATTTTTCAAATGTACAAAATTGAAGTGCTACAAATATTCAATTTTAGTATCTATATTTGCCTCACCTTTAATATAGAAATGAATAAAGATGAAATTAATAGTTTAAAAGAAAGAATGTATACCTGAGTGTGTACAACATGTTGGTGTAGTCTTTTGTCCAACTAGGTTTTATCTTCATAGTCTAATTTAACTTGCTTAGGTTATTCTAGGTCATTAGTGAAAGTTTATCCCAAATGCATGAGGAAGTTGTATGTAAATTTGAAAAAGTGTAAGTTTATACAAAATAGTTTGGTATTTTTAGGATTTGTAGTTTCAGTAGATGGTGTGAGAATGGATGAAGAAAAGATAAAGGCACTTATTGAGTGGCCTATTCCAAAAAGCATTATAGAGGTAAGAAGTTTTCATGGTTTAGCAATTTTTTACAAAAAAATTATTAAAAAATTTAGTAGTATTGTGAAATCAATAACATATTGCATGAGAGGGAAGGAATTTACATGGACTAGAGTACTTGCAAAAAGCTTTGAATTTTTGAAGAAGGAGATTATAGAAAGACCAATTTTAGCATTACCAGATTTTAACAAAGTGTTTGAGATTGATTATGATGTATCATTTGTGAGAATTAGTGTTGTGTTGAGTCAAGATGGAAAGCCAATAGCATATTTCAATGATAAATTGAATGAGGTAAGAACAAAGTATTCTACCTATGATGTTGAACTTGTCAGGGGATCTCTAGCTCTACCAATTAGAGCACAATTGATTACTTTCTTATATGCAATTAAACACGGAATTATACCAAAATGATAAAGTAGATAGAAACTTGAGACAGCAAGGAATTTGAGAGACAATACACACTCTTGTATTAAATACTACTAGAAGAAAATACAATAAGGAAGATGCCACTTCTTCCTCCACCTCAAAGGCTTGCCACACCTCAAGACCTTCTTCCCTCTCTCTCTTGCTCAACACAACAACTCTAAAGCCTGAGTTGCTATCCCTCCTTGAATGCTTCAGCTGATCTCCTTGACCTTACACCTGTAGATCTCCTTGACCTTGCTAGCTTCAATGCTTTTACTTGCCTTAGAATTAATTACAATACATGCCTTATGGGTCTATAAATAAGATCCCATGCTTACAAAAATAGAACTCTAACTACTAAAATTAGACACACAGCCCGCGACTTAAATTAGCCCCTTAGCATGCAAACACTTGCTTCGCTTAACTGACTGTTCGTCAACAGCAGTTCCAAAAATACACAGGCGACCGACGCCAGTCCCTACTGGTCTGGTGCTGTCAACGTCAGCTGACTCCTTGCCATCGCCAGTTTCCTTCTCCACTGTCTGTGACCGACGTCGGTCATACTGCCGACGCCGGTGGCTCTGGTTCTTCAGCATCCTTCCTCTTGTGTCTGCAAACAGTTGAAGCTTTTAGCTCCACACCTTAACAGAACTTTATGTAATTGTACAAGCATTAAGACATTAGAGGCATTATTTGGTGCCTAAGGAGTTTATCCTATCTATAGATCATGAAGCTTTGAAGTATGTGAATACACAAAAGAAGTCGAATAGTAGGCATCCAAAGTGGGTATTTTTCTTTCAAGGGTATACTTTTGTGTTGAAGCATAAATCAAGAAAATATAACTAGGTAGTTGATGCATTAAGTAAGAGAGTAGCATTATTAACTAATATTGTGAGTGAAGTAGTTGGATTTGAATCTATCAAATAATTATATGATATTGATCTATATTTTGGCAAGGTATTTGACCAATGTAGGAATCTATTAATAGGTGGGAAAAATACTATTCATGATGAATATCTTATTTAAGAAGGTTATCTATTCAAAGGTAAGCAATTATGCATTCCAGTTAGGTCTCTATGAGATAATATAATAAGAGGATTACATAGTGTAGTATTGGTTGGACATTTTGGTAAGACGAAGACAATAGTTTTGGTGGATGAAAAGTATTTTTGGTCAAAGATGAAGAGAGACGTGACAAGTTATGTTTCAAAGTGCAGGATATGTCAAGTGGATAAAGGACATACATAAACTACTAGACTATACATGTCATTACCAGTTCCAAGAAGACCAAGGATAGATTTGAGTATAGATTTTGTATTTACATTACCAAAAATGTAGAGATGTACTGATTCATTTTTTGTTATTATAGATAGATTTAATAAAATGGTTCATTTCATTGCATGTAATAAAACCAATGATGTCACTAGAGTTACAATATTATTTTTTAAGGATATTGTGAGATTGAATGGTGTTCTAAAAACTATTACTTTAGATAGAGACACAAAGTTTCTATGTCATTTTTGGAGGACTTTGTGGAAGAAGATGGGTACTAAGCTACAATTCAGTAGTACATATCACCCACAAACAAATGGACAGACAAAAGTTGTGAATAGGAGCTTGAAAATTTTGTTGAGATGCATAGTGGGAGAGAAGTCCAATCAATGGGACTTGGCTTTACCACAAGTTAAGTTTACATATAACAGTTCAATGAATAGATCAACAAGAAAGTCACAATTTCAAATTATTTATGAGACAAATCCTATAGGTATTTTAGATTTGATACAATTACCAATTACATATCGAATTAGTGATGATGCAGAAGCATTTGCAGAGCATATGCAGTAGTTACAAGGAGTAAGAAGAAAGTTGCAGGAAATTAATGAGAAATATAAAGCATCAACAGATGTCAAAAGAAGATCCAAGGTATTTGAAGAAGGAGAGTTGGTAATGGTTTACTTGAGGAAAGAAAGATTTCCAAAAGGCACATATAAGTTGAAGTACAAGAAAATTGCTCAATGCAAAATTGTGAAGAAAATCAATGACAATGCTTATGAGGTGAGTTTACCACATAATTTTGATATCTCTCTAGCATTTAATGTTTTAGATTTATATGAATTCCATGGAAAAGATGGTGAAGGTGATGAATATGAAGAAGTAAATTGGCAGCAGCAGGTTCCAAAGAAGAAGGAAAATATAGTATAGATTTTGGATTTGAAGATTGTGAGCACAAGACAAGGGAATTATAACAAGTGTTTGGTTCAGTGGGAAGGATTGCAGTAAGAAAACAACACTTGGATTACAGAATGGGAGTTGAATAAGATTGACAAAGAAAAATAGTGGTAGTACAATTACGACAACTCATAGGAGTTGAGTTATTTTCAACTAGAGGAGAATGATGCAAAAAATAGGTCAAACTTCTGGAGGCTATAACTTTTGATCTGTAGCTCTGTTTGATTTCTTCCACGGGCCAAAATGACCATCTCAAAAAATTTATTATTTTTTTAAGCTGCTATTTTTGCTTAGGGATATTTTCAATATTTTCAGAGGCCAAACAAGACCATCTGAGGGTCTACAATTACAATTTAGTAATTTTTTGGAGATTTTTGTATTTTAATAAATAAAAATAAAATCCTCTTGTTAGATCTCTAGCCCTATTAATGCATAAATGTATTACTTTTCACTTAATGCATTTATGCATCCCACAAACCTAAAGAATAAATAAATAAAATCTTGAACTACCGTGACAATTATCAATTTATTATAATATTAAAATAAGATTGGATAGGATATTTATTGACTAATTCTTTCTTCTTGCTAGATGACAACTGTCACTGTATTTTAAATTAAGTCCATGGATGTATGGTTTTTATTTTTAATATAAGAGCTATGTTTGGCATGCTAATCAACGAGTTTTACCATTATAATAAGATATTTAAACATGGCCTGATACGAAGAACCCACCGTTACATTTATGATGTCATATTATTATAATATAAATATTTAAATAAGATTTTATTATCTTTCTTCTGGTTAGATGACAACTGTCATTGTATTTAAAATTATACCGACACAAGTATGAGTTTTATTTTTAATATAAGAGCGGCGTTAGGTATCCTAGGCAAGGACTTTTAACACTAGGCATCTTCATAAGGAAGAAGATCGATCCCTTCGATTGTGTGTGGATTATCACCAATTGAATAAGTTAACGATTAAGAATTATTATCCCTTACCTAGAATTGAAGACTTATTTGATCATATGCAGGGAGCTAAGGTGTTCTCTAAAATTGATTTGAAATCTAGATACCACCAATTGCATATTATAAAGCCTAATATTCACAAGACTATGTTTTAAACATGGTATGGGCTTTATGAATTCATAGTTGTACCTTTGAGGTTGACAAATGCTCCAATAGTGTTCATGAGTCTTATGAATAGTGTGTTTTGCACCTTTCTCAATCATTTTATGTTAGTATTTCTCAATGACATTCTAATCTATTCAAAAAATGAAGAGGAGCATGAGGACCATTTAAGGTAGGTCTTGCAAGTTTTAAGAGAAAACTGATTGTTTGAGAGAAGTGCACTTTTCTACAGTCTAAGTTGCAATACCTTTGACATGTTATTTTATGAGAAGGAATCTCTATGGATCCCTCCAAGATTCGAGCCATTTTGTAATGGCCAACAACCACAAATGTTACATAGGTGCATATTTTCATGGGATTGTTAGGCTACTCTAGATGCTTTATTGATAATTTGTCTCGCATTGTGAATACCATCACTTCAATTCAGAATAAAGGAAAGAAGTTTACTTCGACAACAAAGTGTGAAGAAGCTTTTCATTTGTTGAAAGAAGGAATCACTAATGCACCATTTTTGGTTGTTTTTAGAAGCATAATCACCGAGAGGGGGGGGGGGTGGCGGGGCGAATTAGTGTTTAAAAAATTTCTTTCAATTAAAATTTAACATTATTTGAACCATGAAAGCAATACAATGATATAACAATGCATAAACAACCATTCACATGAGCATTAAACAAGAAAACACATATATGAGTGGGAAACCTTCAAGGGGAAGAAAACCCACTATGATCTCTAAAAATGGAATATAGTCTTATAAAACAAATACCAAATTCAATTGAGCACCAACTCAACATGGAGCACCAACCCCAATAAAGTCAAGCACCCACTTGACTAGGCTTTAACAAGCACCTACTTGCAAGGAAGCACCAACTCCCTAAGTGACTCAGCACCAAATCAAAAACCTCATGAATTTTGATCACATTCACACCTATGATCTTCTATTATGGTCTATAACTCATTTTAATACCACCTTCTGCTTAACCATGCAATATTTTATTCATTTTGTATACCTCAAATAGGCATAAATTGCCTTGTATATATACTAGACACATGGTCACACACCACTTGGTCAACCACACACCTTCAACCTCTTAGGTTGGCCATATAAAAGGTATTATAACATATTATGAACATGATTTAATCATAATTTGATCCCCTTTTGGTCTACAACAACTTAATTAGGCCTTACTCCTTTAGATCTCATGGAGACCTAATTGCATTAGGTTTATCCTCTTAGCATTAAAACTTGATCTTCTTAGGCCTAGATGGCATTATCCAATGATAAAAAACCATTCAATCACTTATCTAGGTAAATCAATTTACCTCCTCCATGATTTAATACTTTTATCCTTCATTCATAACATGAAAGTTCCTTTAGGACAAATTGCCCTATTAGGCCTGTGTACCTCAAAAGTCTGTCTTGAAATAATGAAGCTTAAACACCCTTAAGCTACTAAAATATGAAAAATGAAACATTTAGAAAGATTATCCATGACCTCAAGGTCATCACCAAATTCTTGGAATGACTTCACTCAGGAGATAAAGGCTCAAGAACATCTTTGCAACTCGCTTACTCAAAACTGCAAATTCTCCTAACAAACTAGTCATGATGAAATAGACTTAGAACACCTATGTAGACACTTTTCATGAATAATAATGAATAAAAACAATCCTCTAAGATCTCTAAAATATCCTTTGATATAAAATTCACATGGTGTAATGGAAAATATTAGTCTTTTAGACCACTTTCTTGACCTTATGTCTCACAGTCCTATCTGAACCAAATATGACATTTTGTGAGCAACATTTTCACCACATACACTGACATCCAAAACTCCTTCAAATCATTAACATGACTTAAAATTCATGAATAAATTCTACGTGCACTTTTTTTCATCAATATATCATGCATAGACCCTAAAATATATCTCTTCATCTTTACTTGGGTCTTACACTATTCACACCATTAGGTCTGTCTGCAACTAAATTACTTGGATGACCAAATTAGAACAATTGAAGGATATAAAATATCCATAAATCATCATGTAAATGTAAAATGAGTCTTTATCTTCTTCCACCATCCATTTTATTTTCTTGACCAATTCAACTTTTGAGAGCTACAACAACTTCTTGACAAATAAGTCTGTATCTGTGTATTTTCTCTCTCATTTGACTAACCACCACCACTTACAGGTATCTGGGAGATTTGAATACATGCTCAAATATTTTATCTAGGTATTTGAAACCATCTTGATCTGTTTTGAATAAAATATTTCATATTGGGTCTTTATTAGGGTTTTAGGGAGGTTTAACATAGGTTTTAGTGTTAACGACTATTCATAAAGGAATGCCATTTGAATCCAAAATTAATGCCTAGAGATCTAATTTAGAAACCTTCCCCATGTCTCGTTAATATATTATCCTCCCATGTAGAGGTTATACATTTCAATGAATGTCTGAAATTGCTTTTTAGGTTTGAGGCCTCATTTTGTGAGTTCGAGAAGGCCTAAAACAGTGATTCATGCACTTTTCCTTCAAATCTTGACCTCAAAATTTGTGATCATACATAATTTTTTTATCTCACCTCTGTTAATTCTCACATGTGTATAATTTCCTTGAAATATGATCTTCATACCTCATTAGGCCAAGTGGGGTCTAAAAGTTGTCTAAGTGCAGAGTTAGACTGAAGGTCCTACCCTTATAGGCTAACCCTAAAACTCTCATGATTGATTTTATACCTTAATAACATGCTCAAAAAATGCCATGCAGCCTTCACATGCTTGTGTTCAATCATTCTTCAATGCACATACCTCTTCATGTCAGGACTAGGCTTCCTATGCACTTTGACATCAATGACCTGTAATTTACTATGTAGACATAAGGCATGACTTTCCTTCAAGTTCTCTCTTTCTCTTTATTTCATGAAAGCACTCTCTCATGACAAAACTCATCCATGAAACTTGTCACATCACACACTACAAATTGTCTTTAATCACCTTTGACATCAATGACAATGCTCAATAAGCTCCCCCTTTGTCATTGATGGCAACCACTCTCATAAAATTCTCTCAATAGACAATTTCTACTCTTGGAGCTAATGAACCACATGATTAAATCCCCCTAAGCACTTGACTTATTTAATAACTGCTAAGGGCATGAATTATGCCCAATTCCTATCTTAGATGTTCAACTGTTATCTTTGGAAGTGGCTTGGTTAGAATATTTACAATTTGATCCTTAGTAGATACATACTTAATCTTGACATTTTGTTCACTTACCTACTCTCTTAGGAAATGATACCTAATGGGAATGTGCTTAGTCCTTGAGTACATAATTGGGTTCTTTGATACACTTATGGAACCAGTATTGTCATAATAGATAGGGCTAAGACTATCATACTCCAACTTGTAGTATTTTAAGGTTTGTCTCATCCATAGGAATTGAGTGCAACATGAAGCTGTTGCATTGTACTCAACCTCACAAGTAGATAATTCCATAGATGGCTTATTATTTATTATCCATGATAGTAGGCACTCTCCTAAGAATAAATCTCCTCAACTAGTGCTCTTCCTATCATCTAAACTCCCTATCTCGTCTGCATTTGTATATGTTATCAAGTTAAACTCCTTGCTCCTTAGATACCAAAACCCAAACTCAATAGTTCCTTGAGATACCTAAGTATCATTTGAATGTTTTCAAATTATTTTACTTTGGGTCTACTTGAAATATTCCCACAATACCTGTTGCTTTCATGATGTTAGGTTAGAGGCAGTAGTGTATAGAAAACTTCCAATCATTGACCTATATGATGTCTAATTGACTTTTTGAGATCCATTCTCCTTGCTTTACGTACACCATGTGATCATAGGTGCGATAACTTACTTGAAATCTTCCATCACAAATTTATTCAACATCTCTCTTATGTACTTATCTTGTGAAATAATTATACCTCTTTCTGATTGATTGATTTGTAACCCAAGGAAGAATGATAGTTCTTCTAGCATGGACATCTCAAACTCCTTCATCACATCTGTAAAGGCCTTAGTCATATTCTCAGTATTACTACCAAATATGATGTCATCCACATAGACAACCACTATCAATTGATGACCATTTTCTATTTTTATGTACATATTACTATCTGCAACTCCTCTCTTAAATCCTTGGTCTAATAGGTACTTGTCTAATCTAGCATACCAAGCTCTAGGATCTCTATTTAGACCATAAAGGGACTTTTTCAATATATAAACATAGTCATTATTACATGATAATGAAAAACCCTTAGGTTTCTCTATGTACACCTCCTCTTCCAAGTTCCCATTTAGAAAAGTAGATTTGACATCCATCTGTTACACTTTTAACCCTTTGAATCTTGCATATACTATACATAATATGATAGCCTCCAATATTGTTATGGGAGCAAAGGTCTCCTCAAAATCTACCCCTTCAACTTGTGCATACCCCTTGCATACCAATCTAGCCTTGTTCTGAGTGACTTGTACATATTCATTCAACTTGTTCCTAAACACCCATTTTTTGCCAATGACAATCTTGTTTTTAGGCCTAGAAACTAGTTCCCAAGTCTCATTCTTTTCTATTTCATCTAATTCCTCATTCATAGCACCTATCCAAAACGTGTATTAGCTTGATTCTATAAGGTTATTTGGTTCAATCTTAGACAAGAGAGCAACATTCTCTTAATTTAGGTTACTTACCAAATTTCTCCTTGTTTTTATACCTGAATTCTTATTGACAATGATTTGTGATTCATGATGGTCTCTCTGTATCTATTTTGAGGGGCCTTTTGAGTCTTGTCTTTCCTCAACCTCTTCTCTTCCTTGTATATCTCTATTGTTTGTTCTTCATTATTGAAGTCCAAATTCTCTGATGACTATGAGTGTGACTTCTTAGAACTTGTCTCGTCAATATTCACATTGTTGATTTCCACTATCTTTTGCAACCTCTTCTTATAGCATCTAAAGGCTGATCTTACTAATAAGTATCCAAAGAATATTACTTCATCATACCTAAACTCAAACTTACCTAAGTCTTCCTTGTCTCTTTTAATGAAGCATTTGCTTCTAAACACTCTAAAGTGTTCCACATTAGCAGGTCTACCTTTCCATAGTTCATAGGGGGTTTTATTGCCATTAATCCTTATCTATCCTCTATTCAAAATGTAAACCATATTTAAATAACTATAAAATCATATAACCATATTTTTAAATGTGAAATCAGATTTAATTATGTAGTAACATGCATCATGGAAATAATTCCTCAAATCATAGTTAAATGAAAGCAATAGTGGAGAGAACAAAACTAGCAATAACATATTACATAGATCTACTATGGTTCACCCAATGTGGGTTACATCCACCAAGAAAGTCCTTAATAAATTTTTAACAAAACAAGATCAAAAAGACCTCTCATAGAGATAGAATATCTCTTCCTAAATTCACAAAATGAATTCACCAAATTGCTGATCCAAAACTATCAACAATTTTTCACACATACTATGTTGCACTGCACTTGCACCTACACCTACACCTGATCAATGTTATATCACAAGTTGTTATACCAAACCCTAGAAATAAACACCTACACTTTACAAAAACATCGTCACTTTAATTTCATCTCTCAAAAGCCACACCTTAACAAAATTCACATCACTTTGAATAATCACACCACCCCTGTATACATTAAAAATGAGGAAATATCCACCAAACAAAGATAATTGTGCAATTCTTATCCAAGATAAGCATTATCCACTAGGTAACACCTCTCCTCCACCTAAGCAAGCTTATCTGTAAGCCCACCTAAGGATGAATTCTCCATGTTTATCTCTCCTCCTCCAAAGGGCACATTTTACAATGACATGTGATGACAACCAACTCCTTGAAACAAGGAATTCATTTCCCTTTCCAATAAACAACTAACTCCCTAAGAACACAAAAGTCAACATGGAAAATAGAAATCTAACAACTAACTCCACAAAACATGGAAGACATAAAAATTAGAAAATTTTAGGAATATTCCACTCACATGGAAGCAAGGTTCCATAAAAGGTGGAGTGGTTAAAAATTCACTCCCTACATTTGTGTAACTCTCTAATTCCCTAAATTATACCCCCATAGTCATGTGATATCCCTAAAGGGATCCATACTTAACAATCTCCCACTTGGAGACCGTTTCTCCTTAACAGAACCTATCACTACTCCATGATCACTAAGGCCAACCAAATTTGAACATAGCCTCAATTTTTCCAATGTGACCACCTTGGTCATCATATACATAGTATTTTTCTTAGTATGAATCATCTCTAGCTTCACTAAGTTCTCCTCCAAAGCTATCTTGTTGAAGTGATAACATAACTGAATGTGTTTCATCCTTGAGTGGAAAGCATAGTTATTTTCCAAATGAATAACACTCTAAAATATTAAACACATCCTTATCCATCCCATAAACATGTTTCAATAATATGGAAATATCATTTCAAGGTGAAGTGAAAATGACTCTCCTTTTGGACCTTTAAGCCTAAACATGCCTATTAGGTCTACCTTGTCCTTGAAGATCAAGATGAGTTTTTAATGGATTCCCCTACATTTTGAAATATTATACACATTTAATTTGATCCAATAAACATAATTTTTCCCATTATAAATTTCACTTAGGTCCATAATTGAAAGTGACCTATTGTTTGGCCTCTAGGCATAACCATGCCTACTTGGTCTGACTGTAACCTTTAGGAGTATGGAATACCTTTTGAGTTACATCCCATCTAGAAAGGTTATTCATTTTGTAATTTATTTAAATAAAATCTTTACACCTCTATCCAAGGTCCAAATAACCTCAAATCCACCCTATCACCTTCCTTGCTCAAACCTATTTGTCTATGCACAATGGTAAGTACCCTCTATTTGAGACAAAATAGGGGGTACTTCCCCTATTTGTCTAAACCAAGTGGAGGTTTTAGAGGATCATATAATTTGAAAATATCCTCTATATAAAAAATTATCCCATGGTCATCTCATTTTACCTTCCAACTCTCCATTAAACCAAAATAGACCCTTGACAATGTAGATTGTGCAAGGTTCCTTGACATGGATTGTACCTTGTTTTTTTGAGCTTATTTATTATACATCCATTGTGAGATTTTCATGAGACTATAATATTCATGGTGAAGGTGAGTTGTTTATTCCCTTCACTTTAACTCTTTATAGACTCTTTTCCATACCTGATTTCTCAAGACTGAGCTCACAAAACCCTGACTGTGTTGCTCTTTTGGACCCTATTATAGGCATTTCTTGCATGAAATAGAACTTGGAAAATGTATAAAATTATTAATGTTTACTTTTATTCACTTTTTAATTAATTTAGTTCAATTTTCTTCATCCTTTATCCCTTATATACTTTAAACAACAACCTATTTATCTTATGCCCACCTCACAGTCAACTACAATTGATTGTGGGGTCTTGTAGGTATAAATTACTTTCTTGGTGATTAGTTATAATTATGTATTATTTCAATGAATCTCTCTGAGTCATAATATGTCTATTTTATCTTTTTGGGTTACTCATATGCTTCCATCAACACAAACTATACCCTACTGGTTAGACTGAGAAACCCCTGCCTATGGGGCCTGTTGTAGGTGATTAAAACCTTGAATGAGGTGATTGTGATATAAAATTACCTTCCTTAATTCACCTTGAGGTTATACAACATTGACATAAACTTAAACCTCACCTTAGATGGAATAAACACCATCAAACACATGCATAATTCACTATTTATTCACTTTACCTATTTGACCATGTAGGTGTCAATTTCCATGCCTAAGGGGTACTTTTAGGTGGTCATAGGGGTATACAAGACCTGGTCCTAACCCTTTCTTGATGAATTTGATTTCATCTAACTTCATTACATCAATTTTTCCATCCTTGTCATGAAGGTTTGTCTAATGTTTCTTCCTAGGTGGCAAAAGGCCATTTGCATCTTCAGGCCTGCATATATTACTAAGACATTTCAGTGTGTTTTAGGACATGTTTGAGGTCTCCAAAAACCTATCTCCCTATACTTTATAACCTTAATTATTAGCATGGACCTAGTCTATACTATAGGCAATCAACTCCAATCATCCAAATGCCTTGGAATATCTATGAAAACATGTTGAAAAAATGTTATGAAAACCCCTTAGACCTCTATTTTGGTCTTTTGGGGACAATTTCCCAAAACACATTCTTTTGGTTCTTTAAGTTGGTTTCACACTTCCTTGCCATATTTACACTTTATATGTATTGTCAATGCTTGATCCTCATACCAAGTTTTCAAAAGGTGTCAAGTTACCTGCATTTCTTCAAGTAAGCTTTCGGTACCCTCCTCAGACATCTATAGGTCGATGTTTTGATACACCAAAGTGAGTTATAAGTGAATAAAATGAAACTCCCCATGTATATGAACATTATATGATTTTATCCAACACCATAACACATCTTTAGTAGTTATAAAAATTTTGAGTGCATGTCCACCTTTACACACATTAGCATGATGTTAGCAAGGCCCTGTAGGTGTGCATTAGGATGTTTTATATAGGTAGGTAATGAAATTGGGCAAGAACATGTTAGGGAAAAGATTCAAAACCACTCAAATACATTTGTCAACCCTCAAATAGATGATATACATTAAATACACCTTGGACCCAGATTTAATACACCTTTTCCAACTTGAAAACACTTGCATACATCTGGGATAAAGCATGCATAGGCATCTCATGACTATTTTAGCATGATGAATAGGCTTGAGACTACACTTGAACCTTCTCCAAATATCTAAATGGAATATTTAAAAAATTTATGGCTTTGAAAATCGATACACAATCAGTAAATCTCTATGAAAAATATAAACAAGCCCATATATGTGACTACAACTAATGTTAAGCATGAAGTTGATAATGGGGGATGACAAGGTTGTAAGTTACCAAAAACATGAGATGGTAAAGCCAAAACATGGAAGGAGGTGGTCACATGACCAATATAATTATGGAACACCATTTCCTAGATATATGAGACCCCTACAAGAGTAAACACTCAACAAACAAGAAGTAATTCAGCTGAAACTGCATATGGTGACACCTTCTTGCATCATGAACTAACTTGTTCATCCAAAAATCATGAAACATGGAAACATGAAAATAATAATAGATACCATATTATAAGGAATTAAACATACCCTAGAGATAATATCACTAATTGATTCATTCATATTTGGCCAAAATGGAGCAAAACCTATAGGGTGCATGAAATAGCTAGCAAAAAAGTAAAATCAACTTCAAAAGGATGATTCATAAAGAAATATTGATAAATCCTTAAATTATTATTATGTAAATGAATGTATCTGAGTTTAATATCATATACCAGAATAATTTGTATTGAAACCTTCTAAGTTGTCCGTACTGAGCAAAAACTTGAAGATCACTTATGTGTGTCTAGAATGCCAAGAAAGGAGAAGAATAGTTTTGGAATAAAAATGGCACTTTCAAGTCAAAAAAATAATGGGAATGAGCATGGGGAATCTGAATAGTCACATTTTAACCTTTTCCAAGTGGCACACTTCCCAAAGAGGTCGTACAAGTGTCATTTTCTTCTCTTTTCACTTGAAAATTGCCTTTTCTTCTAAACAACCTACCACTTTTTAGTTATGCCAGATAATTAAGACTTAAATGGACACATGGGGCATGGCATAATATTTTTTATCCTTCAAATTTCCCAAGAAACATATACAAAGCATTAAATGCACCTTTTTGACCCCTAAAATGACTCAAAAGGACATGTTAGCTAATGAAATTTATGATCAAAGATAATATATCATTGAATAACATTAAATGACCTAGTAAATACCTCATGAAAATATATTATTCCCTCCAAAACATATATAAAACCAATTTTTTACCTAGGGGTGCCCCAATTTGACCTAAAAGTCAAAATTGGTTAGCAACATTATAATTCAATGTAAATTACAAGATGTACATATGTTGAGTCTGAAATAGTTATAGTTAGAAAAAATATTTGAGTATGAGTATCAATAATCAATATCAATATTTAACAATGCTAAAACTAGAATTTATGGAATCTAAGGATAAAACCTAGTAATAAAAATTGGGTATGAGATGTACCCAAGTGGGCAGATGTATCAAGTGAATAAACCTGGATTGATGTATATGCCCCTAGTGGGTAGATGATAGAAAGTTTGGATCAATGTAATGGACTTGAGTCTTGTATGTAATCTACAATAACTCGACAAGAAAATGTGAAACATGAATGTATGATAAATTTGACTATACTAAGGTAGCTAGCATATGTAGTGTCTAGAAAATAAAAGACATGTAAACATAGTAATGCATACATTTTGTAAATTTTGTGTTTTCTTAGTAATATTTTAGTGCTTTTATGTTTTGACATGTTATATTATTTTTGTATTTTTTGTATATAATCTATGTACAAGCAAATGGAAATAAACTATGTACAAGGAGAAAGAAATAAAAAAGTATGTACAAGGGGGTGGAACCATACTAACTCATGAGTCTCATGGGAGACACATCACCATGAACTATGTTAAATAAGGGAACTATGATCATGTATGTTATGTGAAAGGGTAAATGTGATCCCATAATCATCTATGCAGAGTAATTTTTTTTTGTATCTACCTATTTAGTGGTGTTATGAATATGCAACATTGATTATGATGCCCTGTGAATTGTAAGGGTCTTAGAAGCCCATCTGGTAGAATAATATTTAAATTACATAGGCTTCCTATGCTAATAACCCATATAACCAAATAATACTTATCTCAACACAAACTAAGTGGAGGAAGGTCCTCTACAATATGTGACATATCTCTGATATAGGCATCTCTCTAATAATAGTCACCATGGGAGAGTATGTGTAAGTGTCAATACTATAGGAGTAGACCTCACCTACACTGGTGGCTCTACTAAAATATATAATGTATAGATAGGAAATATACTCTGAGTTGTAACTGATAACTTTACAATATCTGATAACAGTGTTGGAATTGTAACTAGTGACTGTAATGGAAATACATGTGGGATGGGTAGAGGAGTCTCATAAGGGATACCCTCAAATTTGAACACTTAATTCACATATATGTAATTGAGGCATGTGTGAAATATATATGGGATGTATCGGAGCTTATGTAAGCATGGTATACCCAATAACATATAATATATGCCTGTACTAGGTACTACTAGGAACCGAGTGGCTATATGTGTTGGTCCAACCTGTAATGGAAGAATAATATCCTTGATGGAGCTCTAAACATGATCACTGAAACCATTAATGACTATATCTATGTGGAATATATATCATGATATAAGTGCCCCAAATGCTTCAAAAGTGTCATAGTTCACATGCTTATGCTTGACAAATTGTCAAGCATAACACTCTATAGAATGATGATCTATGTATGCTTGTATAAAGAGTGCATGTAAATATGTATCATCATCAACAATATATTGTTTTGAGAAGGTGATGAGTGGTGTAATTAGAACTTTAGTATGGCATATTTCAGTAATTTTGTGAAATATATGTGCCTGTTTTGTAACATTATGATATGAAGATGGTGGTGGATGTGCCTACTATGTGTAGTGAACACCTGATGTGCCCTTTGCCCCATTCAATAATTGATTTGGAAATGGATTCAAGAATATGTTTAGTGCCTTAGCTTCTGTTTATTGTGATTTTAGTGTGATCCAAAACTTGAAAGCTTTGGTTGAAAGATAATTCAAGAAACCAGAACAAGACAATTCAAATAATGTTATCTCTGAGAAGAGAAGTTTTATTGATCAAATCTACAGACCCAAACATATGCTTATCTCTGAGAAGAGATGTCTACTTTCCATTTTGGGTTACATATTCATTTATACATGTTTTAAAGGTGGGGGGAGGATGTGTAAGGTCACCAATCTTGAGGGATATGAATTGGTTTGACTTCCATGATTTACATCAATACAAAATTTGAGGAATTACTATTTTTAGACTGCGCTACTAAAATTGAAATTTATGGAACTTCCATTGGGTTTTCATGGGTCAAACTTCATTAATAAAATATCAATGCCATCTCACCACATTCTCCTCATTCTTAGCTTTACAACAGTTCAAACGGTGAGTCAATTGGAGCTACGGTGCAAAAGTTATGGCTCTCAAAAGTTTTGTCATCAATTGGGGTAGACCCATCGCCTGAATTGTCATCTAAATTATTTCCCAGATCATTCCTCCCTCCTTGATAATCAATGGTCCCCATTGCATCAATATTTGTCATCAAGTGTGGAAGTTATACTTTGATCTAATTCCCGATGCAAACTTGGAATGAACTATGATTTATGGAATTGTGTAAGGCTTGATTGTTCACCATTTCTCTCTGACCATCTATCTATGGATGGAAGGCCATGAAATTATTTATCTTGGTATCTATTTTCTTCTATTGTTGTGTTTTTTGTATAGTCATGGCTGCAACATTAACCCTTTTGGATTCTTGTGGCTTAACCACCATGAGAACAAATTTCTTGGCACTAATCAGAGAGACAAATGTAGAAGGTGGTACCTCTGGTACCCTATAGCACCATGTTCCAAGAGTGAGTGTAATCCTTAAAGTTATTGATTCATAGATACCATGTCGATCATACATGAATGGTTGACCAAAAATTACATCATAAACATCTAGATTGACCACATCACATAAGACCTCATCTTGGAAAGGTTTTATTGCATATGAGAGAAGACATTAGTGGGTGACACAAAGGTTTCTCCCTGGACTCAACTATCCAATAATATATGGATTTGGGTGAGGCTTCATGGATAGATTTAGGCTTTTTAAAACATTAGCAGAGATTAAATTCTTTTGACTTCCACTATCAAGAATGAAATACAAAGGCTTACCTTTCACCCATAATTTAAAGTGAAACAACCTTTCCTTGTCATCTAGCCTCTCCTCATGGGTCTGTGATGAAGCAACAATGGCTTCGGGCTCAACATCTATAATCTCTTCTTCAACCTCTTTGACTGTAGGGTCTGTATGAGGTAGAGCAGTGGATGTTGAGGATTATGACTCAGAAAGTAGGGACTTGATGGCTTGACATTCTTCTTTGGAGTGAGTTCCAGATTTATGATAATCACACCACTTCCCAATATTTCCTTCCTTTTTGTTCCAATTTTGGCCTCATGTTTGACCTTCTTTGCCACTTTTCCATTTTGAAGGTTGACTCTTCGTATTCATTCTTCCATGCTTCTGCTCAATCTTTATGGTGAACTTGTACACTTCACCAAGGGTTTCCAAATTGAAGATTTCTATTTCTCCCTATATGTACCATTGTAGTCCACCATGGTATTTGAGAACCTTGTGTTTCTCACTTTCTTGGATGCCCAATTTCACAGATAGAGAATGAAAAATGTTAGTGTAATCTTGAATAGACTGTTCCTTACCTTGGCGAAGTTGTTGCCACTCTATATACAGATCATCATATGCTCCAATGGGGTAGTATTCTTCCTTTACATCTTCTATAAAATCATCTCAGGTAGGTTCCATCTCAAGGCCAATATCATTTGCACTTAATCTCTTTTTGTACACTTCCCACCAATTTTTGATAGGCAATGATATTTCAAAAGAGCACAAGTGATCTTCTCTTTATCGATAAATTTGATTGTATAAAAATAAGATGACAATTGATCCAACCAATTTTATACTATATCAGCATTGATTTTGCCTTCAAATGTAGGGATATAAAAATTCACCTGAACCTTGAAGGGTGTTGGGGCACTGAAAGGATGTGGGGGTGCGGATGAGGATCTATAATTTCCCATCTAGATTTGTTGGAAAATTTGAGTGAATTTTTGTAGCATCTATGCTTGCTACTATTGGAAGGCTTCATTCACCATTTTCGTGAAAGGATTATATGTCTCAGTGTTGTCCACCATTTGAAGTCATTTAGAGTGAATAGGTGGATAGTCTGTTGTTTCTATTTTCCACCCAAGCTTCCTATAATCTGACCTCATCCTTGGGATCATACACTCTAAAGACAAACCACTCTGATACCACTAATCCAAAACTTAAAAAAATTGGTTGAAAGATAATTCAAGAAACCAGAACAAGATAATTCAAATAATGCTATCTTTGAGAAGAGATGTTTTATTGATCAAATTTGCAGACCCAAACATATGCTTATCTCTGAGAAGAGATGTCTAATTTCTATTTCATGTTACATCTTAATTTATACATGTTTTTAAGGTGGGGTGAGGATGTGGAAGGTCACCAATCTTGAGGGAGATGAAATGGTTCGACTTCCATGATTTACAACAATACAGAATTCAAGGAATTACTATTTTTAGAAACTTACTATTTTTAGATTGCACTAATAAAATTTAAATTTGGGGCACTTCCATTGAGTTTTCTAGGGTTAAAATTCATTGATCAGAGCTCAATTCCATATCACCATGTTCTCTTCATTCTTATCTTTCCAACGGTTCAAACAGTGAGTCAATTGGAGCTATGGTGCAAAAGTTATGGCTCCAAGAAGTTCCATCATCAATTAGGGTAGACTGATCACCTAAATTATCACCTAAATTGTTGCCCAGATCACAGTGCCTCTATGGGTGTGCCCACATCAATAATATTAGCCTTAATTATATCTTGTATCTGTGCTTTAGGCTTATGCATTTATTTGTTGTATGGTCTGGTGCCATGTGGTACTTGCAAAATTCATTAACATATTTATTTGAAAGAGGCCATGTGGCATCAACCTATTTAATGGGAAGGAGAGATATGACATTGAATTTCAAGAGTTTATGTAAAAAATGTGCATGTGACTATGGAATGTTAGTGAAGATTCGAAGCTGAGGAGCATATAAAACCAATCTAGGAGATGGCTCTAAATCTGCATTGAATATGGCATTTTTTTCATTCTTGTTATCAATGGCCCTTAACTCATACGAATACTTATTTTAACTATTAATATTTTATCATGATCCATTGGTATACTTGATTTTTCCCATTGATAGGAGCTTAACCTCTCTTTTTTGACTGTGTAACAAATTTATAAATGTAAGAAACTTATTAAACAAGATAGATTTGTGTAATGCTAGTAAAATAATTTTTTTAAATATGTCCTGAAGCTCTTTGTCTGCCATGGAGATATTCAATTTGGCTAATATAATCTTGTATTATAAGACATAATCTATGATAGGCTCATTTTACTTTTGTTTCAACTCTGCCACTTGTGCATATGATATATTGTCACTAATTGTGATAGATAAGTGTGCTAAGAACATTTCATCCAAAGGATTGAATGCTATGATAGATTGATTTGGTAAATCATCAAACCATTATAGGGCATAATCATTTAAACTATGTGGAAACAGCTTTGTGATAATCTAATTATTGGACATGTAGTCCAAACATGTTGTGTGAAAAGCTCTAAGATGATGCTCTGGGTCACCCTTTCCATCATATAATGTAAGCTTGGGTAACACAAAACTAGATGGAAATGGAGTTGCCTCTATGCGATGTGCCAAATGTGTATTTAAGAGAATATTATAATCCAAGGCATGTGATGTCCTATTGGTTCCCTTCTCAAGATGTAACACCTTAGACTATAGGTTATGAATCTCATGCATAAAGGATTATACATATGGAGTGGAGGTACTAGACATAAGAGCTGTAATTGTCACTAAAGGTTGTTGGATTACAATTTTAGGTTGTGCTAGCTGAGTTGTCCCCATAATAGGTGTAACAACATTATTAACTAGTGGAGTTGGATATTGACCATTATTTGTTTTGTTCATGATATCTAATATGGCTTGTAGGATTTTTTCATGATCAAGGGGATGTTATAGAATTCTATCTCTAAGTCCCTGTAATATCTCATCATTGTTGATAATTATGTCATCATTGATAAATGGAGGGAGAGTGTCCTAATTTTTAATGTCTATATCATCTTTTTCTTGATTGTATTGTTCATCTTTGTATGCATTATCATTGAAATCCACATAATCATGGTGTGAAGGTTGCATATCTAGAGTTATGATAGGTCTCATATCCATGTTATAGGATCGAATAATAGGAATTTGAATATGCTCTATAGGATTACATCCTAATATAAAACTTCTTCTTAATGGAAGAGAAAGATCTTTTTTATATGGCATATGGTAAACAAATTGGAATAGAGCTACAAAAATAGAAGTTGGCAAGCTGATCGGCATAAGGGTCAACATCTGGGAATATAGGTCTGAGACTATGTTTGAGTTGACTAGGGACATCTATGGTCTACATAATGACTATAAAAGTGTGATAAAGGTTATCGGCTAGGTCTAGGGATACACTAGGAATAGGTTGTCTAAGGTAAAACTCCTAACATCTAAATACCACTTTTAGGTGATTACACTAACACCTCATTACAATTATTGAATGTTCTTCTGAGACTCCTAGTTAATGATTGATAAAGTTTATTTCTAGATGGTATTAATGTGATAATATAATTTATAATTCTCAATAAATTTATATTAACAAGTTTTTTTTCACTCTATTTATTTGTGAATATAAGGTCATTAATACAGAGTCAAATCCTTAAAAATAAAAAATTTAAACCTCAAATCAAAATTATAATATATTTATGTTCATGAAATTATAAAAATTAAAATTTGAACAACTATTAAAAAATTAAAATAAAATAAAAAACATAAATCAAAATAAATAACATTTATTTTAAATTAAAATTGTTTCTACATCCAAATTATATATATATAATAAAAATTAAACACTAAACAAACATAATGAATCAAGATAGATTATATTTATAATTTAAAAAATGAAATTTTAATGCTTCTTAATTGAGTAAAATTATCCAAAAGTTATTGTAATTACATTCTTGTAAAAAATTCTATCTAAAATTAAAATAAAATTTAGATATATAATAATATAAAATAAATTGTATTTTTTTTAATTGAAAACATGTTATTTATATTTATTAATAGATAACATCAAAAACTGTGTGGAAAGGGATGTCAATCACATGACATAGATAAAGTATTATTATTGAGTGTTAAAAGTTAAAGTTGTAATAATTTAAAATAATTCAAATAAAAAAAATCCATAAACATAAAGTTTATGTAACAATATAAACTATAAAACAAATTTAATTAAAGATAATTAAGTTCTAAATGACTTAAATTAGGCAGAGGATTTTCATCCTCACTAAGTTATTGTCATGGGGAGGAAATAACTAAGGCCAAACATAATAATTTACTTTAAGAAGGGTTACCCAACCACTTTCACTACCATGACCACTCTAAGGAGAAGACCACCAACTCCCTAACCACCAATAGGTGTAGAAAAAAAAAACTACATAAGTGGCATTGATCCCTTTGAGCTTACCAATGCCCTACATCCAACTGCTAAAGCCATATTGCATATAATCAAAACCCTATTTACTATACAGGGAGTATTAAAATAATGGTTGATAAAGGTGTAGATCCAAGCCTACTTTTTCAACCTAAATTTAAATCTATAATATAATATTAAATACAAATAATATTACATTAACAAAAATAATATCTCTTTTCAAAAAAATGTTTATAGAGGAAGAAGATCACTTAAGTTAGTTTTCAGCCTAAGCAATATGATCCATCTAGAAGGCCACCTCAACCTATGCAAATTATTTACCTTTTAGATGATGAGACACTAATTGATGATCATGAGGCAAATACACAATCTAGGTTATCTAGAGTAAAGATACATGACTATGATCTTTGAAAGGGAAAGGAGGAGGAAGAGGAATATATTCTATAAGAGGACTTGTTCAATATATCCTTTTGTATAATTTAGTCTCCTCCATCTTTACACAAAGTTACATAATAAGTGATACCTAATGAGTCCCATGTAGTAATACAATATAAAAATCTTAAGGTTGATCCACCTATGGTGTTATATCTTGTAATATTTATAACTAGGATTTAATTAGAATTCGGTGGTTTTTTTAGTGAGTTTGTTCCAACTTTAGGTACTAATGGATTTCTCATGCTTGTTGAGATCTAAAAATAAATTATGTTGAATGAGATAGAGTTAAAGGTTTTCATGATATTGTATGAGCTATGGTGGCCACATAAAATAATATAGTTTAGGACCTATGGTTTAATCCCAAGTCAATAGTCAATCATGTTTCATTTCAAGGGCATGAAAAACTCATACAAGTAGAAATATAGTGTATGTACTCTCAGATTTTATTAGTATTCCGTAATCTTCAAAAAATAGGATTGGACGTGTCTCTTGATACTAAGCATGTGAATAAAATTAAGTGTAGTTACATATGTTTTTAGGTCAAATTTTTACCATTCCACCATATGATGGAGTTCATGATCTATTTGAGGATGAGACAACTAGGAGCTCGATCTCTTAGCAAACACGCACATCTTGATATTCACAATTTATTTTTCATGAAAGATTATGATTCAATGAAGGAAAATTTAAATATATTTTTAACACAACTCAATGGATGGTGTGACTAGATTACTCTTCATACTAGCACCCTTAAAGCAAAGATTATGGGATTATTAACAAAATTTAAAAATGTTGATTTGGATGAGTCTTAAACCTTCCAACTTGAGATAGAAGTTATGGACCTTCAATAACAACTCAATAAAACAAATGTGAAACATTCTTTTATAGATGGTAATAATGTGATAATATAATTTATTTTATATTGAAGTCTCAATAATATTTATATTAATAATGATTTTTTTCACTCTATTTACTTGTGAATATAGGGTTCTTAATACAAAGTCAAATCCTTAAAAATAAAAAATTTAAAATTCAAATCAAAATTATAATATATTTATGTTTATGAAATTGTGAAAACTAAAAATTGAATAAATATTAAAAAATTAAAATAAAATGAAAACATAAATCAAAATAAATAACATTTATTTTAAATTAAAATTCTTTCTACATTCGAACAAGATATTTATATATATAAAATTATAAGCACTAAACACTAAACAAACATAATGAATCAAGATAAATTATATTTATAATTTAAAAGATGAAAAAATTGAATGCTTCTTAACTTAGTAATATTCACCAAAAATTATTGTAATTACATTCTTGTATGAAATTCTATCTATAATTAAAACAAATTTTAGATATATAATAAAATAAAGTAAATTGTATTTTATTTATTGAAAGAATGTTATTTATATTTATAAATAACTAACATCAAAAAGTGGGTGGAAAGGGATATCAATCACAAGACACATAGAAAGTAGTATTATTGAGAGTTAAAGGTTAAACTTGTGATAATTTAAAAT
>JARHVA010001690.1:2435000-2527500 GCA_037957365.1 Torreya grandis
TATAAATCCTATAAGTGCAAGAGTCTTATAAAACCTTCACACACAGTTCTCTTTTACACTCAAAATTCTCTATAATTGCATGTTAGAGCCTTGTGATAATGGTTCATGAGTAAATAAATATTATAGAAGGTGGTTTAAGGTGGAAAATACATTAAAAAACCTTTATTTGTATTTTAAAGTAATTAATAATTCAAAATATTCCCTTTTTATTGCTCTTAACCACCTACATGATTGTGTAGACCTAACCTAAGGTTTGCGAATTGTAACTTGCATAAATTTTATTCCCACCAACCATAATTGGTAAAAATTTATATTCTTATGTAATTTAATATTATGTAAAGGATTAATGAGGTTTCAATTTGGAACATTTTTGTACAATACGGTCACTAAAACTATGTGTTTGAACTAGGCCTAAAGAGACCTAATTAACAGAAGGGTGTGTTGAGCTAGTAGGTCTCCCTTGAGATTTATGTCTTGAAGCTTTATATTAAGTTGTAAGGTCATAAATGGTATCAATAAAGGTTTTTATAATCTATAAACTCTATATTTTGTCCAAACCAACAATCTTTATGTAAAAACAAGGTTACAAGAAAATAGGCTTTAAAAAGGAAAATGTGAGTTGTGTGAGTTCTAGATTAAAAATTGAGTATTCTTATTGGATTTATAAGGGAGTATAGAATAGTTATGTGTAAGGTCATATAATCCCTAATGTGGATACAAGAACAAAGGGATCATGTATTAAGCCATTAAGCCTATGAACCTATATCAAAGAATGAGCAAGCTTGAAGTAAGAACAAAGAGTAGTGAAGAGATGAAAAATATGTATGAGATGATGATGTTGTTACTAAGGAGGGAAGAGTGTAGAATAAGATGAAGGATGATATGTCAAAAGAGATAAAATATAAATATGCATTCAAGGAGGATTTTGATCCTAGTGAAGATAAGAGTGATCAAGGGTGATAAAATACAATAGAGTACTTGTGACAAGAAAAC
Source organism: Torreya grandis (assembly GCA_037957365.1). Taxonomy (NCBI): domain Eukaryota; kingdom Viridiplantae; phylum Streptophyta; class Pinopsida; order Cupressales; family Taxaceae; genus Torreya; species Torreya grandis. The sequence continues at coordinate 2,435,994 of JARHVA010001690.1, forward strand.
AATCAGAGATCAGAGTAAAGAGATCAAAGGAAAAAAATAAAGCTAGATAAAGGTATGAGTAGAGTGTATGGTTTACATCTTCATCAAGTGGTATTAGATAAGTTAATCTCTTGGAATAATTTATGATTTTGAATAATAAAGGTTACTATTTGAGGTTGCATGAAGTTAAGTTGCAAAAGAAGATAGAGAAGGCAAAAGGGAGGAAGTAATTAACTAATTTAGATTACCAAAATGAGATAAAGAGGAAGGAAGAACCAAATAGAAAAGGGTGGTTTTTGAATAGGAGATGAGTGAGATAGATCAAAATATAGAGAGGATAATGTTCTTGATAAAGTTCATGCAAGAAGAGGAAATCCAATGATATGGTTGGGCAATGAGGAATAAGAGAGTTAAGTGGCCTATAAGGATACTCATGTAGATAAGAAGAAATATTGTCATGAGAGACAATGAGAAGAATAAAAAAAGTTTCTATGCAGTTAGGTCAAAGAGGAGATGAAGAAGTTTATGATGGATGAACAAGTTGGTAGACAATAGGACGGTGAGAAATACCTCAAGGAGAATGATATAGTTATGGAGTATGACAAGAAGAAACAACTAAAGGTATTAGCAAAGCAACCTAAGAATCAGTAGAAGGAAGCAAAAAAGCCTCAAGATTTTAAATCTAATGATTTATTGTTAGTATACATGTAGGTACAAAAGTGAAGAAATAAGAAGTCTATTTTGAGGACATAAAACTTGAAAGTCTAAAGGAAATCAAATATGAACAACATGCTTCTGTTGATTTTTTTTTTATTGGGTAGAAATGTATGGAGACACAGTGATTTGTTACCCTGAAAGAGGAGAGATGCTTGGAGAACGAGATATTCAAGAAGAAGGATTACTCATTGAAGACATAAAATAAATATAAACGAATCAAGAGGTATGAAGATATTAAATCTAAATTTGTATTGTATTAAGCAATCAAAAATCTTGAAAAGGAGATTTTAGGTGATGAAGTGTTGCTATATGATCAACAAGATCAACCATTTGTCCATTAGAGTTAGCATAAATTGCAAGAATAGATGGTAGTTTTGAAGAATGCCATAAATAATTGATAAAATGAAAATTTTTATCATAGAATAATAATTAAAGAGATAAGCACTTGGCATGAGATAATGGAGTCTCAAGAGAGAAAAATATTGATGGATAAGGTAACATACATCACGGAGTAACAAGGGTAGATCCAAGAATAATATGAAGGAGTGTCTAGCTTGATACATAATGGATATAGAACCCAAGTACAAGATATGGCACAAGCTATGCAAGAGCACAATGAGGAAGAAGAATTACTATGGAGAGGATTGATACAAGAAGCTAAAGTGGACCTATTAAATTTCTTAAGTCAAAGTGAAAATAATGTGGGAGCTATCATAAATGACCTAGAGGTAGAATTACAAGATGGAGAAAATAAGATTATAAGGAAAAGGAACAAGTTGCCCGTAGGAAAAATTTAAGAAGACAAAATTGTAGGTTTCATAAGGGTAAAAAATTAGAAATAAGAAATGAGTTATAGGTAAGAATATGGAAAAAAATGGGTACAATGAATCCAACCAAGTTTCAAGCCAAGGTAAGCCTAAAAATATGAACAAGATGACCATATAATCTTGTAAGTGTATGAATGATCAATTATGGGGAGATAATGATATAAGTAAAGAGCAGAGTTAAAGAGGACATGATAAGGAGTTTAAGAAGATGAAATGGATGCCTAGAGAGGCTTGAAATAAGAATATAAGTGAAAGAGAGGGTGAAAAGAACAATGATATCCTTGAAGAGACTATCAAGTATCATGAATGTAATTTAACATGTACTAATCATTATGGTTCATGGAATAATTTTAATTTTAAAATTAACCATTATTGGGTGAAGTATGAAAATGTTAGATTTGGATGGTACCATCTGAGTTTAATAGTTATGTTTGGGATATAGGAACACTTATCTAATGATCTAAAGACATATAAGTATGATATTTTACTATTTTGGATAGAATGGGGTAGTTATTAATATGATTGACATCAACTTAGAAGGATTAGACCCATAGATTACATGGAATTTTGAGATAATGGAAAATAAGAGTCAAATATGTACCCATAAAGAATCTAGAGTGAAGGTAGGTCATAACTGATATTGTCAAGTGTCTAATACAAGATTTTAATATCTACAATCCCTTTTATTATAGTATTTAAATATATTAAAAATACTAGATTAAAAGATTAAAAATAAACCTAAGTGTTTAAAACACACTTTATCTTTAGAATAACCCTTGCAGTTTTTTCTAAGCAAAACCTACAATGACTATGTGGTAGTCAATGTTCATGGAGTGAAATTTGTACTATAATTAAAGTATAAATATTAATAAAAATGAAGGTGTATGCATACATGTGGGTTAAACAATGTTTCCCTATAAATTATTGAAGATAATGCTTCATTAAATGTATGCATGGGATAGGATGATAAAAAACTATCTTGTTTTAATAGACTAGTACTCAAAAGATGTCAATAAAATAGAGCCTATGTATACTTGGATGAGTGACTATGAACCAATGATATTAGTGGATCTAGTAGAGGGTGACCTAAAAATAAAATTTCAAGAAGAAAAGGGTTCCAAATCCTAAGCATATGACATAAGGATATAACTCTCACAAGACCTACACAAAGGTCAATCAACATAACTATGATTACAACTATGATTATAAATATATAAGTAAACTAAATTGTTTTAAAGGGTAATAAAAAATTAAATGATGGATAAAATGATCATAGTTAAGGTAAGTCTCAATGGTCAATTAAATGGGTTTGTATGAAACCTAAGGTGATACATGGCAAGTCTAAGTAATCATATATCTATGTACCATCTTATTCAATGTACAAAAGAGCATAGGAAAGGTTAGACACATACATCAACATAGAAAGTAAGAACACATAATCTACTAAAAAAATGAAAGATATTGTTTTAGATTGAAGACCTTAAATGGTTGGATGAAAGGAACAAGTAAAAAGGGACCTAAAAAATTATGAAAGATAGGAATGTTGGTCTGATCATTCCTACCCCAGTTATGATCGACGACCCTCTCAAAAAACATAAAGATGTGGCATTCAAGTAGAATCATAGAGATTTGTTGAATTAGACTCAAGGATGAGAACATATAAATTTATATAACTATTAGACACATTGGAATGCTTATGAATAAATTTGGAGTAATTTGGGATAGAATAAGTCAAGTATAAACAAGAAATTATACATAAGTGAAATAAGGATGATAAAATAGGAAAAAAAAACATGATGTAAAATGGTATTGTAAAAAAAGTAAACATCTAAACCTACATACCTCTCTATGGAATTGAGATTTAGATGCACGCTTCTAATTCTGATTATGGTTAAAATTATAATAGTGTGTTTTGAAATTGGAGAAAATCATTTGTCAGAAATAATTAGAAAATATATCCTAATAAATAGTTAACAAATTTTCTTTAAATGTGTGTGTGTGTGTGTGTGTGTGTGTGTGTGCGCACGTGTGTGTGTGTGTGTGTGTGTGTGTGTGTGTGTGTGTGTGTGTGTGTGTGTGTGTGTGTGTGTGTGTGTGTGTGTGTGTGTGTGTGTGTGTGTGTGTGTGTGTGTGTGTGTGTGTGTGTGTGTGTGTGTGTGTGTGTATTTATGCTTATCAAAGAGAATAAGTTTCAATCTGTAGTGATTTATAGAGCCACTTTTAGACAACGCTGACTATTTTTCAAGAAGACTTCCTCTTTCAAGATGATCCATTTTTGGTAAATTCCATTGTTAGGGCATATGAAAGTGGTCACTACCATAGATCACTATATGCATTTTTAAATTTATTCTACACTAATCACAGACCTTGTTCTTAGAAGTTTTATCCTCCGTCAAAATCTACACAAGTTAGGATCAGATATTTAACTATTCATTTCTCCTTTTCAGGATTCAACACTTAAACTTTTGTTTCAATGTACTTTTAGTCATTTCCATTGAAACTTTTAGTTTTTATTTTATTTTATTTTCATTCTATAATTATTGTAACAAGTTTGATGTGTAAGTGTTTTACCAAGCTTAAATTGCAATTTCATCCATGAAAAAACTAACATAGTTATGATAACATATAATGTTTTAATGGAAATATGGATTTGTTTTAATAATTTTATTCCATACTTGTGCAATTAATTGAGAATTTCTTATTTATGTTAGATTTTCCAATTGCATCCAGTATTCCAATTGAAATAATTAGAAGGCGTGAGGTGATAAAATACAGTAAATAAATTTAGTTATTATATTTTAAGTGTTTTTTTAGTTGACTAAGATGTTTCTATGTACATTAAAAAAGTATCTTATAGAAATTAGAGATTTATTTGAAATTTTGAAATTCGTAACTAGCCTTGGATTGGTGTTTTGGTTTTGTGTGAAGTTAATTTATTGGTACAAATTCGTGAAGGGTAATAATAGGTACTAGGTGTGAGTGTGAGTTATTTTTCAATGTGAAAGACATGAATAAAAAATTAGGCAAAGAAACATGAAGTTGTAATTTCCACCCTCCATGGAGATGGACTTGTAAGAGAAATATTTTACATGTTTGGCATTTTTGAAAAAAGAAGGAAATGCATGAAGGTGACCTGAGGGAGTTGTATTATAAGTATATTATGAGGAGATATTCAAAGGAGACACAATTGGAATGAAGGATAATACAAAAAAATATCATGAAAAGGATAAATAACCTAAACAAGCACTTTATTCTATTGTAGGTGTGATTGTCATGTATTGTTTAATCAATAAATGAATAGAAAGGAATATTGTATTATGTCTTTATGAAATATTAGAGTCTTCAATCAAATGCAAGAGTGATAATAATATCATTCCCTGCTAAATTATTTCTTGGTTACAGTCCATTTCAGTTTACAAGTTGTTATGCAACAATACCCTTGAAGAAGAGACAACCCTGCCAACATATAGTTAAGAAGGTCAAGTAAGTGATGATTTTATGATGGTTATTCGATATTTATTGATTTTTTTTAGTCTAAAAATAGTATAATTTTTTTAATCGATGTTAATAATCCATTTTGAGGCTTATAAATCCTATAAGTGCAAGAGTCTTATAAAACCTTCACACACAGTTCTCTTTTACACTCAAAATTCTCTATAATTGCATGTTAGAGCCTTGTGACAATGGTTCATGAATAAATAAATATTAGATAAGGTGGGTTAAGGTGGATAATACATTAAAAAACCTTTATATTTATTTTAAAGTAATTAATAATTCAAAATATTCCCTTTTTATTGCTCTTAACCATCTACATGATTGTGTAGTCCTAACCTAAGGTTTGCGAATTGTAACTTGCATAAATTTTATTCCCACCAACCATAATTGGTAAAAAAATTGAATTCTTATGTAATTTAATATTATGTAAAGGATTAATGGGGTTTTAATTTGGTACATTTTTGTACAATACGGTCACTAAAACTATGTGTTTGAACTAGGCCTAAAGAGACCTAATTAATAGAAGGGTGTGTTGAGCTAGTAGGTCTCCCTTGAGATTTATGTCTTGAAACTTTATATTAAGTTGTAAGGGCATAAAAGGTATCAGTTTTTTTATCTATAAACTCTATATTTTGTCCAAACTAGCAGTCTTTATGTAAAAACAAGGTTACAAGAAAATAGGCTTTAAAAAGGAAAATGTGAGTTGTGTGAGAGTTCTAGATTAAAAATTGAGTATTCTTATTGGATTTATAAGGGAGTATAGAATAGGTATGTGTAAGGTCATATAATCCCTAATGTGGATACAAGAACCAAGGGATCATGTATTAAGCCATTAAGCCTATGAACCTATATTAAAGAATGAACAAGCTTGAAGTAAGAACAAAGAGTAGTGAAGAGATGAAAAATATGTATGAGATGATGATGTTGTTACTAAGGAGGGAAGAGTGTAGAGGAAGATGAAGGATGATATGTCAAGATAGATAAAATATAAATATGTGTTCAAGGAGGATTATGATCCTAGTGAAGATAAGAGTGAGGAGAGTGTATGGTTTATATCTTCATCCAGTGGTATCAGATAAGTTAATCTCTTGGAATAATTTATGATTTTGAATAATAAAGGTTACTATTTGAGGTTGTATGAATTAAAGTTGCAAAATAAGATAGAGAAGGCAAAAGTGAGGAAGGAATTAACTAATTTAGACTACCACAATGAGAGAAAGAGGAAGGAAGAACCAAATAGAAAAGGGTGGTTTTTGAATAGGAGATGAGTGAGATAGATCAAAATATAGAGATGATAATGTTCTTGATAAAGTTAATGCAAGAAGAGGAAATCCAATTATATGGTTGGGCAATGAGGAATAAGAGAGTTAAGTGGCCTATAAGGATACTCATGTAGATAAGAAGAAAGATTGTCATGAGAGACAATGAGAAGAATAAAAAAAGTTTCTATGTAGTCAGCTCAAAGAGGAGATGAAGAAGTTTATGATGGATGAACAAGTTGGTAAACAATAGGAAGGTGAGAAATACCTCGAGGAGAATGAGATAGTTATGGAGGATGAAAAGAAGAAACAACTAAAGGTATTAGCAAAGCAACCTAAGAAGCATTAGATGGAAGCAAAAAAGCCTCAAGATTTTAAATCTAATGATTTATCGTCATGTATACATGTAGGTACAAGAGTGAATAAATAAGAAGTCTATTTTTAGGACATAAAACTTGAAAGTCTGAAGGAAATCAAATATGAACAACATGCTTATGTTGATTTTTTTAATTGGGTAGCATTGTATGGAGACACAGTGATTTGTTACCCTAAAAGAGGAGATATGATTGGAGAAGGAGATATTCAATAAGAAGGATTACTCATTGAAGACATAAAATAAATATAAATGAATCAAGAGGTATGAAGATAATAAATCTAAATTTGAATTGTATTAAGCAATCAAAAAGCTTGAAAAGGAGATTTTAGGTGATGAAGAGTTTCTATACGATCAACAAGATCAACCATTTGTCCATTAGAGTTAGCATCAATTTCAAGAATAGATGGTAGCTTTGAAGAATGCCATAAATAATTGATAAAATGACAAAGTTTGTCATTGAATAATAGTTAAAGAGATAAGCACTTGGCATGAGATAATGGAGTCTAAAGAGAGAAAAATATTGATGGATAATTTAACATACATCATGGAGCAACAAGGGTAGATCCAAGAATAATATAAAGGAGTGTCTAGCTTGACACATAATGGATATAGAACCCAAGTACAAGATATGACACAAGCTATACAAGAGCACAATGAAGAAGAAGAATTACTATGGAGAGGATTGATACAAGAAGCTAAAGTGGACCTATTAAAGTTCTTAAGTCAAAGTGAAAAGAATGTGGGAGCTATCATAAATGATCTAGAGGTAGAATTACAAGATGGAGAAAATAAGATTACAAGGACAAGGAACATGTTTCCCATAGAAAAAACTCAAGAAGACAAAATTGTAGGTTTCATAAGGGTAAAAAATTAGAAATAAGAAATGAGTTATAGGTAAAAATATCGACAAAAATGGGTACAATGAATCCAACCAAGTTCCAAGCCAAGGTAAGCCTAAAACTATGAACAAGATGAGCATATAATCTTTTAAGTGTATGAATGATCAAGTATGGATAGATAATGATACAAGTAAAGAGCAGAGTTTAAGAGGACATGATAAGGAGCTTAAGAAGATGAAATGGATGCCTAGAGAGGCTTGAAATAAGAATATAAGTGAAAGAGAGGGTGGAAAGAACAATGATATCCTTGAAGAGACTATCAAGTATCATGAATGTAATTTAACATGTACTAAGCATTATGGTTTAGGGAATAATTTTAATTTTAAAATTAACCATTTTTGGGCGAAGTATGAAAATGTTAGATTTGGATGGTACCATCTGAGTTTAATAGTTATATTTGGGATATAGGAATGCTTATCTAATGATCTAAAGACATATAAGTATGATAGTTTACTATTTTGGATAGAATGGGGTAGTTATTAAGATGATTGACATCGAGTTAGAAGGATTAGACCTATAGATGACATGGAATTTTGAGAGAATGGAAAATAAGAGTCATATATGTACCCATAAGGAATCTAGAGTGAAGGTAGGTCATAACTGATATTGTCAAGTGGCTAATACAAGATTTTAATATCTACAATCCCTTTTATTATAGTATTTAAATATATTAAAAATACTAGATTAAAAGATTAAAAATAAACCTAAGTGTTTAAAACACACTTTATCTTTAAAATAACCCTTGCAGTTTTTTCTAAGCAAAACCTACAATGACTATGTGGTAGTCAATGTTCATGGAGTGAAATTTGTACTATAATTAAAGTATAAATATTAAGAAAAAGGAAGGAGTATGCATACATGTGGGTGAAACAATGTTTCCCTATAAATTATTGAATATAATGCTTCCTTAAATTTATGGATGGGATAGGATGATAAAAAACTATCTTGTTTTAATAGACTAGTACTCAAAAGATGTAAATAAAATAGAGCCTATGTATACTTGGATGAGTGACTATGAGCCAATGCTATTAGTGGATCTAGTAGAGGGTGACCTAAAAATCAAATTTCAAGAAGAAAAGGGTTCCAAATCCTAAGCATATGACATAAGGATATAACTCTCACAAGACCTACACAAAGGTGAATGAACATAACTATGATTACAACTATGATTATAAATATATAAGTAAAGTAAATTTTTGTAAAGGGGTAATAAAAAATTAAATGATGGATAAAATGATCATAGTTAAGGTAAGTCTCAATGGTCAAGCAAATGGGTTTGTATGAAACCTAAGGTGATACATGGAAAGTCTAAGTAATCATATATCTCTGTACCATCTTATTCAATGTACACAAGAGCGTAGGAAAGGTTAGACACATACATCAACATAGAAATTAAGAACACATAATCTACTAATAAAAGGAAAGATTACATAGGGATACAAATACTTATCTTCAGGTGGACTTGTCAACTCTTCAACCTTCTCGTTTGGCTCAAGTGGAGCTTTGAAATATATTGTTTTAGATTGAAGACGTTAAATGGTTGGATGGAAGGAAAAAGTAAAAAGGGACCTAAAAAATGATGAAAGATAGGAATGTTGGTCTGATCATTCCTACCCCAGGTATGATCGACGACCCTCTCAAAAAACATAAAGATGTGGCATTCAAGGAGAAGCATAGAGATTTGTTGAATTAGACTCAAGGATGAGAACATATAAATTTATATAACTATTAGACACATTGGAATGCTTATGACTAAATTTGGAGTAATTTGGGATAGGATAAGTCAAGTATAAACAAGAAATTATACATAAGTGAAATAAGGATGATAAAATAGGAAAAAAAACATGATGTAGAATGGTGTTGTAAAAAAAGTAAACATCTAAACCTACATACCTCTCTATGGAATCGAGATTTAGATGCACGCTTCTAATTCTGCTTATGGTTAAAATTATAATAGTGTGCTTCAAATTGGAAAAAATCATTTGTAAAAAATAATTAGAAAATATATCCTAATAAATACTTAACAAATTATATATATATATATATATATATATATATATATATATATATATATATATATATATATATATATATATATATATCTGTGTGTGTGTGTGTGTGTGTGTGTTGTGTATATCTTTTTATATATAAGCTAAAACATGCACATCTTATTGATTTTTATAAAATTAAACTAATGTTCTAGTGTGTGGAACATTTTACTATACATGGTTCAAAAATTATAAAAGTGCGACAAACTATTACATTATCTATATCCTTATAGATTATCATTCAGTGAAAAAATAATTTTAGAAATGCAAAAAAATATAATTTCTACGTCTCTTTCTTCCCTAAAATATAATTTGGATATGATATTAATTGGTCAAGGGTTGAAGCATAATAATGTGTCCCACTTTTTAGGAGACAACAACAAGTCAAAATGTGAACATTTCTCAATTTGTATAAGGCAATAGTGACTTAACCATATAAAATTATGCAAAAACAATGTAAACTAATGAAATATTATATTTTAAGTGTAGATTATATTTTTTATTATTATTTAAATAAAAAATAGGTTTTTTAATAACTAAATACATGGTGTTTATATTTCATGTACAAAATTTTTTACTAAGTGCTTGATTTTACTTGTAATTTTATCAAAACATAATATTTTCTCAATATTTATTGGAAAGGTTTTCTATAAACATGGACAAAGTGTAAGATCATTTTCTAACAATTTTTTGATGAAAAAATAAAATATAATTATTTTTTTAATGATTAAGGTGGATAATATTTACATTTATAACTTCTCCTTATGATGTGTGTGTGTGTCAAAACAGATTGGGTTTTTCATCACTGGAACAAGGACATTAAAATCGAATGTAATGATATGTTTCAAATTTTTTGACCATCGTCTTTTATTTTTCCTAGTGATGGTACTTTATTTTATAATAAGTATATTTTACAAAACAAATCAAAATAAATATTAAATATTATTGAAATTTAAACAAAATCATATTATTAGAAAGCTCATAAATAAACCTATTTATGTGTATAACCACTTATTTTTATTTTATTTTTCACCTTAATACAAGACATCTGAGATGGTAATTTGAGATCAATAATAGCTTTCTAATTGAATGGGTAAGGATTTGATGTTACATAGGGTTAGAATGAAGAGGGTTAGAATGAAAGGAGTTAGAATAAAAGAGCTCCATTCTTTCTAATTCTTATTGTTCTAACCTCCTCAAAATATGTTATTTCAATTGTCTCCTTTATTGAAATTACTTACATGCATAGCGTAATAATTTAAAAACCTTTATTCAATCGCCCTTCACTCTAAGCTCGTGCAAAAAGTACATGTAGTTTTTAGAACAAATGGCGTTAAAACAAACCCTATTTTTCATTTTTAGATTTTGCCATCAAATGAGACTTATGTGCTTTAGCCTTGAAGGGTAATCAAGCTCTCCAATTCAAAAGTAGATGATTCTTTTGTGATTCCTCTTTCTCTATATTTCTTTAAAATAAAATTTGATAGTGCAATTAAAAAAATCCAAGAGCTTTTAGTGGTAGATGTGTGATTAAAAACTAGATGATCTATTTTTGATTGAAACTTGAATTATTTTAAAAAAAAGAAAAAAATAATAATACAAAAAACAATAGAAAAGACAGGGGTATGTAAACACACCTCCAAAAATTTATCTATTTGATTTAAGCAATGTTTAAAAGAATTGTGGATGGAAAAAATAACGAAATGAAGGCATAAGCGCTATTGTTTAGTCTTCAAATGGCTTTTCTAATGTGGGATTGGTAACATTAAAATTGAAAGTGATTCAATGGTTATGTGCAAGGCATTAAAAAATAAATGATCTTAGAATTGAACACTAGATGGAACTATGAGAAAAGCTTTGATTTTTATGTTCAAGAAGCCATCTAATATTTTAAGAAGCCATCTAATATTTTAAGAAGCCATCTAATAGTTTAAAAAAATACGAGGAATGTAGAATGTAGATGGAACTATGTAGAAAAGCTTTGATTTTCACATGGGGAAAATGGGGAAACGGGCTTTATGAATATATCGTTAAATCCCTCACGACGTCTTTGAAAACAAGTGAAAGGGCTGGGGAGCAGCCGACAAACTGAAAGATATATATATATTGAACGACCCACCGTGACATTTACGATTTCATATTATTATAACACAAATATTTAAATAAGATTTGACTGGATATCTATTGACTAATTCTTATGACCACCGCCATTGTATTTCAAATTAAATCCATTTAAGTTTGGTTTTTATTTTCAACATAAAAGCTGTGTTAGGCATTGAATTCTTAACCATATAATCAGATATTTACTGTCGCCTGAGCAATACATTTTGGATTGCGTTGCAGATTCCCTTATGATGTCAACATTAGAAAATCGATATCACTTTCCATACATATAACGATAGTACCAAACAATAATCTTTTCTTGGCTAGAGAAATGATTAACCACACAATATGAATAGGTGAGGTTGGGCTAATTATTTAGAGCATCTGCATATATTTTATCTTTAAATATAGGGACATCTAGATTGAGTTATAGACCAAAAAGTGATGTGTTGGAAAAAAAATATATTTTTCTATGATACCCGCTCGTTCACGTGACATTGTTCTAATTCTTTTCATTGTCATTATAATGCATCCTAATATCATTTTCTTGAATATATGTGACTCCAATGATGGATGGAACTTTAAATATAGGGACGTCTAGATTGACTTGTAGGACTAAAAAGTGATATATTGGAAAAAAAATCTAATTTTTCTATGACACGAGCTCGTTCACGTGACATTGTTCTAATTCTTCTCGTTGTCATCACAATGCATCCTATATCATTTTTTTGAACATATGTGACTGCGATGATAGATGAATGTTTAAACATAGGGATATGTAAATTGATTTGTTGAACTAAAAAGTGATGTATTGGAAAAATATATATAATTTTTCTATGATACCCGTTCGTTCATGCAACATTGTTCTGACTCTGAGAATGCATCCTCTAACATTTTTCTAGAACATATGTGATTGCAATGATGAATGAATGGGAGGGGCTTGTCCCACATAGGCGGAGGCGAACGTTTGAGGTGGTGGGGGGAGTCAAACCCCACTAACATGCTTGCATTAAATTTAGGTTTCAATAGAAACACGAGTCTCCCACTTAAAGACAAGGGACTCAAAATCAAAGGGTTGGGTGGCCGTCAAATCTAAACCCATTTTAGGGTGGGAAGATTGGAGACAAGTTTATAATGTTGAGAGGAATAGGTGGTGGCGTAGGATAAGTTGTCGCAATAGGACAGAGCCTTCACTTACAAGTCTAAAATTAATCCCCTATCCTAGCTGGAAAGCAGGGGCAAGGACCAAGAATCCACTCCCTAGTAGCAAACCCTAAGGACAATCGTCCTTTTCCCTTCCCCTTTTCGGCCCTCCAAGGACCACAACAACAGCTGTCAGCGACTGCAACAGTCACCGATATCTGAAGTCCTTACCCACCCAGGACTAGAGTGTGGGGCATTTTTAATTGGTCACAACGCAAAAAGGTTTATGGCGTGCGTAAGTTGACAATTTGCAGTTTACATTTGTTACAAATTACAATGATGGAGGGGGGGGGCGCGTGTCAGAGCCCTCACATGGCCTCAGCATGGTCTCTGACACCCCCCTGACAGCTGCCACTGACCGCGACCTCGACCACCCCCTTTGCCGACAGACAGCCATCGCCCACGCTCCTCTCTCTCCAGGTTATATGCTTTTCCAATTCACGGAATATTCGGCGACACGGCCGGCAAAGACTCGCGTCCTACGTGGCACCGGGAGTTTTTTAATCGCGCTTTCAGTGTTGTGTTGGTGTTTAGCCCAACATGTGACTAATGAGTTAAAGTGACAGGTCGGAGTCCATGGGTTAAATTTGACGGTCACCTCTGCCTGTCAAGACAATTTTTTATGACGGTTTTTATACTAATGTTATCTTGCACAAAACTTTCATTTTTTATTTTTAACTTTCATTATTTTCATATAAATACGAAAAAATATATTAAAATGATATAACAATGATATTATTGATATGAATTATTTATTTTATTTTAAATATGTGTCAATGTATAAATTTCAATATAGCAATAGAAAAAATTGTATTGTTTTTTTTTCTTTTTAAATCTTTACATTTAATTTTCCCTTATGTTAAATCAAGCATTGCCCTGAAAATAGAATATAATTCACTGTATAAATGAGAGTTTTAAGAATAAAAATAGAGTAGGATGAAATCATTTTAACATTGGAAAAATTCATGACTTAAGAAAGAACTTGATGATATCCTCACGTAGTTGTTGCCACTGACACTCATTCCTCTTTAAAACACCAAATATTCGTCCATTTCTAAGTTCCGGTGTGAGTGGCTCTATATAGAGAACAAAAACCTCAATATTAATATGAGAGTTGGACCTCAAATTTTTTCTTAAAAAATTTAAAAAGAATCGAATCTTGTATCAAAAGAAACCTCAAATTATGGATATATAATGAATGAATAGTTAATAGGTCACGCTAAACTATAAAATCAACAAAAATAAACTAAATACCAAATCCCATAAAGTAGCAAAACTCTTCCATTGTTGGAAGATCGCATAACATTCTATATCACACAACAAACATGGGGTTTTATAGACGACCCAAACAGAGTTTAAGAACATAGAGCATTTGACAATCGGGGTCCGGGAACGCACAAATTAGGTAAAGGCAAGCAAGGAACATGAATGTAATCGCAGACCGATGATCAACTTGGCAGAAGATAAAGTGTTTTAACCAAGAAAGATGTGAATCACGATTTCTGATGAGATGGCCAATAAATACAGCACTTCATAGACAGTATCCGTACCCATTCGACTGGTGATATGACATTCTGAAACAATTTAACCTCTGATCGTGAGTCAATGTCAAATGACACTACCTACTGAATACAACGTGCTGCATTACATACCAGCTTGCATTAAAATATATTAATATTATTGTAGTTAAAAACTCGGACTGACGGCATACAACAGAACCCATTATCCGTATGTTAATATTTTTAAACGCCCTATTTTTCTTTTTGAACGTCATATTGACAGTTTCTCTATTTTTCTGCCCATCTGTTTAAACGGTTAAAAATATTTTTTCACTGTATTTTACGGTTAAAAAAGAAAAAAACGTGTAAACAGCCGCCAAATTTAACCCTTGGGTCGGACCGCCGGAGGAGTGGCTGACAAGGACGTCTGGGGGATTTGCCTCTGATGACATGGACCGGACGTGGACATGACAGAGGCATTAAAGGGCGCGGAAGAGTTGTAAGGTTTTTCATGGGCGGTGGGACCCATCGCAAGGCTTTCGAGGACCGATCTTGTCGGGAAGACCACGTGATCCTCGAAAGCCTTGCGAATTAAATTCATCCGCATCATCTCTGCGTCCATGTCAGAATTCCAACCTTGCTTCTGCCGCGTGTCAGGCCACAAACACCCGATTAAAAGCTACGTGGCTCAATCGTGTGGAGCCAAAATAACAGGCTACGGATAGCTTCGAAACGCGTCCGGACTTGCGGGGCCCACAGTGCACACTCGTAGTCGTACATAACGCGGTGACGTTACCGACGGTTAAAGAAGCTTAGTTCTTTTTTATTTTATTTTTCAGCCTGGCGAGTGACGGTGACGGCTGGTAATTTCTGTCAACAAGGTTGAGCTTCATAATTTTGCCAGCTGGCTGCACTAAACGATAACAATGACATTTATTAAAAAGAAAAAAGCATATATTTAATGTAGTGATTGAGGGACGGTGTTAGGCCGCACGTTTTTTAAATAAAAGTTTTGTCGACTTCGCTAAATATAAAACCACCGCCACTGGAAGCTAAATTTGATGGCCGTGTGACTATTGGTTTTAAAATCGTATTACTAGCAATTATCAAGAAATGGGAAAAATGGGGAAACGGGCTTTATTAATATATCTTTAAATCCCTCACGACGTCTTTGAAAGCAGCCGACAAACTGAAAGATATATATATATTGAACGACCCACCGTGACATTTACGATTTCATATTATTATAACACAAATATTTAAATAAGATTTGACTGGATATCTATTGACTAATTCTTTTGACCACCGTCATTGTATTTCAAATTAAATCCATTTAAGTTTTGGTTTTTATTTTCAACATAAAAGTTAGGCATTGAATTCTTAACCATATAATCAGATATTTAACTGTCGCCTGAGCAATACATTTTGGATTGCGTTGCAGATTCCCTTATGATGTCGACATTAGAAAATCGATATCACTTTCCATACATATATTTTTATCCTTTTAATATAACGACAGTTGTTGGGCTTAGGTCATCCGCTTACTATCAAAATAAAATTTTAGTTGTGCTTTTTAAAAAAAAAAAAAAAGAAATAGGGCAGGAGAGGAAATGGACATGGAAATTGAGGGGTTCAAATGATCTTTCTGTTTAAGTCTCTCTTCTTCTTTTCTTCAAAGTTTGTTGTAAATTTTTTTTGCCTTTTTAATTTTTTTTTTCGCTGTGAATTTTATTTTATCATATTTTATAGTTTTTTTTGTGTTTATTTTCACATCAATAAGAATATAATTATATATATAATTGTAGAATTGATCAACTAATATTATTTGATAATTAAGATCTCTTGATATTTTTTACCTTTTGTTGATTAAAATTTCTTAAAATTATAATTATATATATCAAGAAATTCTAAACTATCAAGTAATATTTGTTGATCAATTTTACAATAATCATACTTATTATTTTGCATGTTTTTACTAAGAGAAGGACTAAGTGAAAGATCACATAGTTTCATTTATTAACATAGGGAAAGAAGGTTGAGTCTTCTCTCTATCAATGAGTTTGGTCACTCACCTACATAGAAATACATGATCCCTTGATCTCAACCCAATATATAGAGCATTTCGCTCTCAAGGGCCCTAAGATAAAAAAAATATGCATATTTCATTTTATTTTGGATGCATTGCTAGTTGTTGAGGAAAAATTAGGTTTATATCAAAGGGGATAAAATTACGGAATATGTGTACATAATTATGATTATCAAAGAGATGTTTTCACTTACTTATGAGGAAGGGTTTTACAAATTTTCAATCCATAGAGATTTATAGAGACAATTCCGAACTAGGCTGACTATTTTCAAGTAGACTACCTCTTTCAAGATGTTTCATTTTTTGTCACTTCCCTTTTCACAGTGTATGAAAGTGGTCACTACCATAGATCACCACATGCACTCTGAAGTTTCTTTTACACTAATCACATACCTTCTTCTTAGAATTTTTAGCATCTATTGGAGCCCAGGCTAGTTAAGATCAAATATTTATCCATCCGTTACTCATGTAACTAATCCAAACTATGATAAATATATAAGATAAATATAGTAATAAATGTAAAATAAGGGTTATAAAGGCTCTTAGCTTGTCTTGTGTAATATTTTGAGTTTTAGTTGTCTGAATGCTACATCTTAATATTATGTAAATGATTTGAGTATGGTTTATCTTGACATGTTACATGTCTTAGTTAGTTTCATCAAGTTAGGTTAGTATCAGTAATCGATACTGACATGTAATGGTTGGTACTAACTCTACACATAGAGAGCTCATGTTTTATTCTAAGATGATGTGTCTATGTCTATAATTATTATTTCTAACCTTTATCACCTTACGAATATCATAGATGCACACGTATGATCAACCCTATTTATGCACAAGTAATACAATATCAAAATGGGATGTCAAGTTAAAGGGTTGAGTTGGACTAACCTTGGCCAATCCCTATTGACTAACCAAGCACTACACTACATTTCCAGTACTCCAAAGAGGGCTTAGACACAATGTTGTTCTCCTACTAATGTGTATGTGTGTAATTATGGATGCAAGTCTATATGTTTTTTTCTCTTAGTTTTCCTTTTGGTATAGACATGCAGATGCATGTTGACCTTTGTAAACTTTAAATTTAGATCTAATAAATATGTAGGTGTAATATGTAATCTTGTCTAGTTCTTGATAATGCCAAGTGCTTATATGCATAATACCTAGCAATGACTTTGCATATATAAAAGCCTCTAAATTTGAATTAAGGACCTAGTGGTGTAAAAATGCCAATGAAAATAAGTTTAAACATAACCTAACAATTGTCATAAAATGAAGTGTTGCCAAAAGGAATTAAAAATATGCATAGGTTAGTTCCATCATCTTCAGTCATTATCAATAGTCAATGCCAACCATATATGGTACAATCAACCCACGGCCTAAAAAGACTCTAGGATGAAAGGAATGACTAGAAATCTTTGTAATATGGCAAGTCATGCTAAAAAGATAAGATATAGGTGTCACACAACCAAATAGAATCAATTAGACAATCAAAAGATGAAAAGAGATGTGTCACTAACTAGTTAGTTTGTAGTTTGAGATCTATACGTATAAAAAAATTTAAAATTATAGTGAAACAAGACTTGTACCACATCTAGGTATCTAAACCATGTACGACAATCACATGAACTAGGAGTCACAATTTCAAATTGGTCACAACAAAGTACCATGACACAGAGAGTAATTCAATCGACCATAAATTTCTCTTGGGATCACCATTTGAAATGATTTTGGTCTCTTTGTAATGTTGGGAATGAGAGCATCTGATCAATGGTGCTCACAAGGCATAAAACCTCTTTTGAAGAAAAAATTTCATGGGGAAAAGATCAAGAAGCCATTTATGTGATGGTTCAATTTCCTCTTGATTCCGTTAAGTAGTTACAAGGAAGTTGGAGAGTTGGGGACTAGAAGGATAAAAGTGATCACAACCATATAAAATGGGTTGGTTCCCAATCACAAAGATTGGGAAAGATAATATCTAAGAAGGAGCCACAAAAAGACAACAACCACATAGTCGAATAGAGGAGGCCATAGGGTAGAGAGAGGTCTAAGTAGAAGAAGTTGTAAAGTCCTTGATAGATAGTGAATCTAAATCCCGTAGAGGCTTTAGAGATACAACAAGTGTAGAGAGTCACTGTGAATGTAGATGTCATAAAGGCTTTGTTTCATTAAAAAATATAAAATTGTTTGTTTTTTGTGTTGCATGATATTGGATGCATAAGCAAGGACATCCTTTCATTAGGACCCCCTATTGTGACCGTACCAGTTTAGGTTAGATAGAATATTTACTTTTTGTTAATAATTAGTCAATGTTATGGTTTATAATAAGAGAAAATAATGTTGATAGATCATATTTTAAATGTAATTTTATTAAATGGATCTTGAATTATTAAATTTAAAATAATTAAATGATGTGATTTGAAAATTTTGAGTATGTGTGAATGGTTCATTTTATATATAGGGGAAAGGTCCCAGTAGTAGTGCACCCTAACTTTGGACAATGAATTAAGGTGTCATAACATCACAATAGACTCTGAAAATTTTATTCGTTTTAATATGTCCCCTGAACTACCTATAACTAAGGTTTCAAGGTCTAACTCATTATATATTTTACGATATAATCGATTTTATCACTGGAGGTTATAAAATATATATTTTTAACTTATAACCAAAACTTAACATTTGAAGTACTAATAATTGTGTATTAGAGTATCAATACTTAAATCTTACTTGTCAAGATGTGATTAGTTACTTTTAATTTTACAAATTAAATGTTGAATAAGTATTACATACTACATGCACCACTATTAGTGCACTTTAATATTTATACACATTAATATGTTCCATCAATAAAACACTTTGAACAAAAACCATATTCTATCATTGGTAAGTGCACTACTACTAGAACCTTTCCCTTATATATATGAGCCATTTAATTTATTATTTTAAAAAATAATTTTTTTAAGTAATCTAAATTCCATCAATCAATTCAAATACATTGAGATTAAATAAATTTACAAATACATATATTATGTAAAGCTCAATAACAATTTGACATTCATTTAAAAAGGTGGGAAGAAATTTTATTATCATACATAATAAAAATTAAAGTTTATTCATCTTATCAAACCACTAATAAACTATAACATTATTTTTCATTCTTTAATATATGTCATTGTGAAGATGGGTCCATTGAAAGGACACGAGAGGAGAGAGTGATAACCGACGGAAAGTGAAAATCTTACTAAAAAGATTCCATACCTCTTAAATAATTGTGCTTTTGTATCTTATTAATAAAGTGAGAAGGAATGGAAAGGAAAATCTTATAAAAAAGATTCCGTTTGTCATCCAGCATCGTCTTTTCTACGATGCACTTCTTACACCTTTATCCACATTATTTTGTCATGCGTATTCAAAAACAATTAATGTTGGATATATTACTTTGGTAACTTAAATAAATTTTTTTATTATTAGTAGGGGATTGTAATATTTGTGAATAAATAATTATTGGCGACTTTAAATTTGATGTTTATTTGACCAGTACATAACAATTTCAGTTTTAAATTTGACATTCATCTGATTATTGTATAAAAGATTTCTTATTTATTTCACTGTCATTGTCCCACCTAAACCGTGCCCTGTGAAAACTATGGCTTGCTCATTCCTTCAACTCCATTCTACCTACAATTAATATGGCCAACAAAAGAATCTGAAGGTAAAAAACCAAAGAAATTTTTGTAAGGGGGTCTTATTTCATGAACACAAATTGGGATATTTACCTTTCAATCAAAATTATCATTTCTAAGAACAAGATTGTTGTTGACTGTCTTGCAAATAGCTCTACAAAATTTTCAGAATTTTTAGTCCATACAAATCATTCTATATGATTTTGGAATTATTCCAAATAAATTTATAAAATGTCTGAAATGATTTGAATGGAATTAAGATTAACTTCCAAGAATCTAGAATTTATTTAGAGTTAGATGCTTCCGAAACAAAACATGACATTGCCAACCATCTGTTGAAGGTCAGATTTTTTTTATGATGTTGAGAAACCCATGTAGAAGGCCTTAATGAACCAGAGCTAGATCGCCATTGTTATCTTTCAAAGACTTAAATAGATCATTGTCAGTGTTGATATCTCCTTCTCCAAATTCAGTGTTCACGTTGAGAAAGTCCTGGACAATTTCAGAACCACTGAAAGCAAAAAAAACCACGTCTTCATTCTCGTAGAGGATAAAAGGATTTCGAGATTTGTGAGCCTGGTCGAAGCCTCCCATGCCATGGAGGGCAGTCCCCCTAGACACGAGAAATTTCTCGAGTAGATGGCTCCCATCAAATATGCGCCATCTTGATTTATTTTTAGAGGGAAAGCTCCACCATCTTACAATTATGAGATAGTCGACTTGAAGATTATCAATCTTGATGCGTGATGTATGAGACAATCAAATTAAAGAGTTAGAGTTGAGAATGAAATTGTCAAGTCAAGGTGTGATGCAAGGTTTAGAGCCAAAAGAATATCTTATGCCTAAACACACCCCATCTAACCTTATTCAAGAGAGTGCTCAAGTTAAATCAGATATAAATGAAATTATTTTCAAATGGAAGGAAGAAAACCAAATTATTTTAGCCCAAGGTCTACCTCCCCTTCCTCAAAAACACCCAAAATAATCCCCTACAATTCATTTACAATCTGGTCTTGAGTTCTATGTTCTACCTCCACCAACTAGTTCATCTTATCCTCACCCCATCACCCTTTGCCTTGATGGACCTATGGTATGGGATCCTAAAGAAGCGCAATTGGTTGATGAAAATTCATAACTCTTGCTTGAATAAAATACAACTCCTTGGTAGCCTCATTAGACTGAGTCATTTGATTTCAAGATGGATAGTTTTGGCATCACTAAGAAGGAGAAAGAAATTGAGGATCTTGTAGCCCTTGAGAACCAAAGGTATGATATGATAGTCTAGATGAAACTTGAGAGACCTCAATGGGTCCTAAATACTGAAGAAGAAGTAATTTATTTTGTCGAAACTTATGATTAGGTATATATGGAGGAATGTTTTCCTTTTTCCGAAGAGGAAGAAATAATAATTGGTTCTTCCATTACTATGTAAGATATCTTGGATGGGAAAGAAAAATTTCCTAATAATCCTTGGGATGACTTGATTGAAATCATTAGAGCAGGTTATACTCCTCTTCAACAAGGCTACAATCTAATAAAAAATGAAGAAGGCAGCCTTGGTACTCAATTGAGTATGCAAAGAAAAAACAACTTTTCAGTTTTGTCCTTTCAAGAAGATTATGCATCCCATGATGACATGTTTGAAATAATCAATATGGGTTATCATCCTCTCAACCATTTGGGAGAAACATATAATCTCTTTAAGGAAGAAATAAGCTCCTATTGGCCTCAATCTTCTAAGGAACAAGAAACTACTCTTCTTAAAGCTATGCCTACTAAGGAGATACAAGTTGATCATGAAATGAAGAGTGGGCAGCAGTATGAGTTATGTGTACAAGTTTAAGAGGAATATATATACATTGGAGACCTATTCAAGGATGATCTACTTGAGAGCAAATCAAGTGAAGTACTAAGTAATAGGTCTAATTTTTAAAGAATCCAATCCAAGGATAAACATGCTTGGCATTATGATTCATCTCATGAAGAAGGAGATTCAAGAAACTTTCTTTTTGATCCTAGAAAGGGAGGTATGCTTAATTATTATTTGTACATAATCGTTTTATTTCTAATTTTCCTAAGTGTTTTGAGCATATGTGTGCATGTCTTATTAATGTGTTTGTTTTGCTTTGGTGTGTCTTTTGTTTTGTGTGGTTGAGGTAGTCAATTGGTCTTGTCTTGATCAAAGATTTTTGTCAATAGTCAAAGTCCTCTTTTTATGTTTCAAAATTTAGATGACTTTGTAATCCCAATGGATTAATAAGGCTACTGATCTTTAGTATAACAAGCATACTACCCCTATGAGTCACCAATTTGTTGACCAAATTTGACCCTACATGTCACATTGGAACCCCTATAGGTAACAAATTTATTTTTAGATATTTTATGGCTATATTATTATTTAATAGGGTGCATAATAGATCTTTTTATGTCATTTAATGATATATTATCTTTGGTCTAATTAGTCAATTTATCATTTTGAGTCATTTAGAAGGCTTTTAGGGGTCATAAATGTAAATGAAATGGTTTTCAAGGTGTGGAAGTGTCATATTTTTCTTTAAAACATCAAATAATTCATATTCCCTATTATTAATGTCATTTCATCTAAAACTTGTAGGTTATCTAACTAAAAATCAAGAAATCAATTAAAAAGGAAAAAGTTTGGCACTTATATGACCCATGAGGGAGTGTGAAATGTGGGATAAGGTTTTAAGATGAATATTTATCTTTATAAAACTCATTTACATGATTTAAACACTATGGAAGTTACAATTTTGAGCTAAAACCATTTTGCTCCTTCTTTACCATTCTAAAGACACAGAAGTGGTCAACAAGTTTATGCTTGGTACAGACATTTGGAGATGTTTCAGTTCAAAAGACATTGGGACGTGAAATTAATATTTGGGATATTACTTTCCATAAAAATATTTTGAAGATTGGTCAACTGTGATTTATGAATCATCCCTAACAAGCTGACTATGTTTTTCTGCTTGCCAATCTATACACCCTACATGTTTTGCTCTTATTTGGATGATTATGTACAATCCAACTATTAGGATTAAATCCAAAGGACACATAGATTTTAAAATCATGTTCTCCATGATTGGTTTAGTGTTTAAAAATGTTTGGATAAGCCAAGAATCTTAGGTTACAAGTGAATGCACCATTCTATGTTATAGACAGTGTTTCACCATTTTCAAGGTCCTCATGCTTTGGTAGTGATTACATGGGGTGGAAATAATTTAATTACCTTGTTTAAATTTCCTATTAACCCCTCATATTTATAATATAATTGTCCAATCAATTCTCCATGAGGGTGTAGTCATAAGTCACCATACAGTCAGTCTACTCTATGACTGTCATATACAATCATTTGAATGAGATGTGTTAGGGCTGGAATACATTCATAAGAGAGTGAAAAAGAGTCTTATGGTGATGGAAACATATTTATAACATGGGTGATTAAGTGGATTTCATCAAATAGTGTATGATCAACATGAGATAACCCTTTTCTTGCTACACTCAATTTCTTGCCATTAACATACATGTACAGGTGTTCTCATGAAGACTAATCATGTTGAAAGGGAGTTTGATAGTTTTTTCAATCTATTAGAGTGTAAAAAGGTGAATTTTAACCCTTTTTAATGGTCTTGAATTGATCATAATAATATACACATCACATACTATGAAATTTCTATCCACTACCTGAGTGTGCAAAAGTCCACCTACATGTGGCACTAGCAGAGAACTAAGGAATCATTTTGGAGAGGCTGGAACATGATTGAATCCTTCCTTAAAGTTATAATATGTTAGAAAGATCATGGCAAATATGTTGGATCATTGGGTAATCAGGTATTCTTTATAGTTATGAGCAAAGTGAATGACTGTGTATTAAGGAAATAAGCCCCTAAAAGATGAAAATAGAGGTCCAAGCCCTTACTTGAGGCATATCATACAAGGTTGCATTGAGTTCCAAGACCTACAAGTATAATTGTATTCAATATCCCACATAGGTATATCAACTTGTAAAATAAGAAAGGTTGTTGATTTGAGGAGAGTGGTTTTCAAAAGCCCTCAAGTTGCTCTTTAAACATTGAAATTCCACAGTGTTATCTACAACAAGATGAGTTAATAATAGTTCTAGGCCTAATGAGTGGATTTGATGCTTAATACTAGGTTATAATGTATTTTTTAAATAATAAACATATAATTTCCATATAAAATCATCAATTAAGTTCATATAAGGGTATTTTACATTAGCCAAGGATGAGACGGTCTATACACAGGCCTGCGCAAGCACCTACAACTAGTCTTCAAGAGTTACACTCATATCTAAGTGCCAAAGAGAGAAGTGGAAAACTTGAATAATATTTTTGAGTCTTATTGAGTGAAAGGCATATCAATGAGCATAAATATCACCAATATAGGAGGATATAATGTGTTTTAGGCTCTATAATCAGTGACAGTTTCCTCTTTCCTAAGAGCTTGATCTACAATTGACTATTAGATTCTACACTCCCCCTAATAAATACTTAAGTAGGGAAAAATTTACTTTAGTATATAGAGTGTGACCAAAAATGGATCAAGATAGTTAAAGGGTATTTGAAATCTTTTTCAAGAAGAACCATACCTACAGGATCTTTTTGACCTATAGTTGACTGTGTCTAATTTTGATAAACAATGAGCAGGTTTTAGGTTCTAAGTGATGGTCTAGACTAGGAAAAGTGAATAATTGGGTACAGAAAAATGTCAATTTAAAATAATAAACTATAATTAAATCATAATAATTCATTTTAATCCCAAATTAGACAAGCATACTTACAAGTGTCTTTGCAAACACAAAGCACAGTCAGAAGTCACATTCAGACTTGTACTATCAAGGTATATGAAAGGTAGGTAGAAGGTTAAACTGATAAAATGAGATTTAAATGAATAAATAATGACCATGACAGTATATATAGGATTTTTAAATTTTATATATAATATATAATGCCTTAAATGATGTACTACATAGTCCATGTGGTAGAAAGCCTGCACACAACCTACTTTCTAGGAGTTCGCTTTAGGTTTTGGAAGAATTGAGGGGATAAATGACCTAACAAATGGATATATTTTATTATGTATCATATTTATCACTTTTAAGGACTAATAAAATACTTAATTTTTATGATAAAATAGGGGAAGCACCCTATATTTTGTCTCAGATAGAGGCTACTTCCCTACGTGCACAAATTGGTAGTTTTGGAGAATGGAGGTAGAGGGTGAACCAAAGGTTATTTGGACATGGTAAAGAGGTGTTTGGAGTTTGGTAACATAAAAAATAGTATGATATAAATTTAAAAAAATATGAAACCTAACAGGAAGTCCCAGACCCTCAAGTATGCAAGCATGTATGTCAACCATAATTTAGGCCTAAAGCCAAATAGAGAACCACTTTCACTTCTAGTTTCGGGTGAATATTATAATGGATTCAAGAAATTATATGGAAAAAAAGGATATATAATATATTTGGATGCATATAAATACATCAAAAATTTATCTCTGGCTTTAAGACAACTCAGCGCTGTTAGGCAAGGTTTAGGCCTAGTGGCCAAGTGGGGAGTTATTCAAACTTATATCCTTAGATTATAATTAAAATGGATATGATAATTTTTTATAGTGTCACTTTAGATGTTTAAAAGCCTCAAAATTTAATATAAGGCACAAAATAAGCCATTTTGGGGCTCAAGGACAACACTAGGCTTGTGTAAATGGAAGGAGAAGCTCAATAGAGCAACTTTGGAGGCTCATATCTACTTGAATGATTTCCATGGAGACTTAAGATGATGAAATGAGATGGAGAAGATCCTAAAAAACCATATTGTGGTAGTATTTTCCCTTTTCAACATCTCATCTTTATGAACAAAGCTTAAGAGAGTAAAATAGGCTTAGACTCATCAAAACGCTTGCTAGTGACCAATTTGAGGAAATGAAAGAGACAATGTAAAAAAATGGAATATTTTTTCTAGAACAAGGATTGGATGTTTTAAAACACTCATTAAATTTCCCTACCATTAGGATGAGTTGTATGGAATCTATATGAACAAGGTATAAAATTGTTTATTTTTATTATTTTGTGCATTGTATAGGTTTTAGGAGGTTCTAAGAGATGAAACCAAATTTGAGAGGAATATTGAGACTTAATATAACTCCACATATTAATTTTATTCATCATAATAACTCCTAAGTGTGCATACCAAAATCTCATCTCTACCAGTCAAAACTAGCATAGTGAACATGATAGTGAGAAGGGTGAAAACTTCAAGTGGGAGTATTTTTAAGGTGTTCTTGATGCCTCTAAGGCCATGGAGGGTATTTAAAAGTGTCATACAATCAATTATATGGATTCCCATGGAAAAATAAATCCAAATTTGAGGCCAAGTGTGTAAGGTGTATGAAAGAAGACTTATTTTGACTATAGATGGTGATAGCTCATTTTAGAAAGATTTCAGATGATTGAGACTACAACCAATGCATGGAGAGGCATGTCTGAAAGCCTTACCTATTATTCCAATCATTATAACTATCAATAATAATTTTTGAGATGTTCAAATAGGGATAAATCATGAAGGTAGTTATAATTTTTGAACCTTTAGCAAAACTGTTGAGAGTTACCATTTAATTCCACCCATGGTTAGAACTGGAAAAGTGATTTTTTTGTCAAAATGTTTCAAAGAAATGTAATATTCATTGATTAGATATATTAATAGTCTCATATACTATGAACTCGAGGGACACATGCCATTAATAACATGAAGTAATGATATTTTGAAAACGGTGGCAATTGTAGGATATACAAAGAATATTATTGGTATCCTCCCATCATGCATCAATAAAGTAAATTTATAAAAAGGTAAATAATTCCATCAAAACAATAATTTTAATAGAATCTAGAAAAATACAGAAGGATATCAGAACTATTTTTAAGTTAAATTATGTTTGGTGGGACTACAATGATTATAGGGTATACACAAAATGGTTTGATTAATGTACGTGGGCCACTTGGAAAAAATGCACACAAGATGTTATGATGGGCAAACCTTATTTCTAAATTTTATTCTAACTAAATACTGGAGATGACAATTTTGAGATTGTGTGAATTGATTTCATGTGTATTATAGACAATATCATGGTTGTATGAATATTAAATAAAAAACAAACTTATACAGACATAAACTTTCATGTAAAAATTATAATTTCACAAAATCATGCCTATAAAGACACAAAATTATAAATAAGGAACATGAAAAAGATTTCAAAAATATAATTGTATGGCTAACTGAGACAATTTCTCACTTTTCTCTAAAAAATGCATCTATGCAGTATCAAAATTGTGCCTTGTTCTAAGTATTAAAAAAAATCAGACTATGCAACCACCTTTCCTTCTTATTGACTATCATGCAAGTCATTTACACACATTTTTGACACCAATATATTAGAAACAAAAAGGAATCCCCACTCCCACTATGGTCACTAATGTGAGATAGAAATTTTGGGCACAATGGATTTGAAATCATGTGATTATTCTAAATCCACCTAAAATATCAATCCACTATTAAACTTTAGAGCCAATTAGGGATAAAATGGAAAATCAAATGAAATATTCATACCTATATTTTATCCTAAAATATAAATGCTTCAAATCATGATCAATCAGATGTAAAATGAAAGGATTGTGATATGGATTACCTTGTCTCGATTTGTTGACATGGATGTTTGATCAAAGGATTGTTGATGAAGGATTAGATTGTCATGGATTTGTTATGAATATTATAGTTATCTCCAATGGAGGAGTGGCCTTGGTTAAATAGAGGAAGGAGGGAAATATGAATAGTTAATTTTTAAACTTAGTTGAGGGAGATCAGTAGATGGGAATCATACAAAGAATTTAAAATTCCTTGGAATCATCTAGATTTAGAATCTTCTAAAGAGGAGGGGTTAGAATAGAGAGGATTCTATAATCCTTCAAATTATAAAATCCTCTTAGGGATTAATTAGGCTTAGCAATGGGATTGTGTAGGGATTAGGTGGGTGATTTGGGACCAGGGGTGTAGGATAGCCTAGGCATATGCTAGTAGGTGGGTAGGTGGAGTATTGAGAATTTAAAGTTCCTAAATAATAAATAAGATAGGATTAGGATTAGGATGGAATAATGGGGATTTAGGATAAATTAATGATGAAGTGGGAATGAATAAGGTTCTTAGATGAATAAATAATAGAGAGGACATTAGATAAATGACTAAGAAGGGGAATATATTAGCAAGATAAATTAGATTAAGTGAAATTAGTGTCGACTAATAAGAATATTAGTGATAATAATATAAGTGAATGAATTTAGGTGCATACATTATGCTTAAAATTAATATAGGTACATCTATATCTGATTAGTTTATACTTGTACATAGGGGTGTGTTCCTTTATGTGTTCCTTTAATTATAGTTGCATTTGTGGTTCAAAACTATATTATATACTTATGTATAATTAAAATTTATGTACGCATGCATACAACCCTATAAAAATATAAAAAATACTAGAATGTAATATTATATGGTTCATGAGAATCGAGACTTTCTTGTTATAACTAGTTATTTAAATAGAATCTTATGCTTTCATTAATTTATAACAACTTTATTATGACTAATTGTGGTATTAGTATTTGTGCTTAAGAACACTAGCCTGTGCTAATATGAGTTATCATAGAGTGTAGTATCTTTGAAAATTACTTATAATATTTTAAAACTATAATTAAATATATATTTTACCTAGGTGGTATAAACTATAGTTATCATTTCTATTGTTTATGTGATATATAATATTGTGGGATTCATTCATAGATTTGATGGAATAAATGTATATGTTTATATTATTTCTATATTTGCATGTTATATTATTACTAGTAATATGTAATCTATATGAATATATTGGTTATAGTATGTTAACCAAATCTCACATTAGTGATACTAAGTAATTAGTGAGATGGATTTCACTAGCCTAATATCATCATAAGACTAAATTAAGGTAATCTGATCAAGTAGTGTGTATGAATTTGACTGATGTATAGATAATTTATTATTTAAAAACTTTGGCCAAAGTAATGTTTAGTGAGACATTATCATTTCATGAGAATGATTTACATGTTTGTACAATATCTTGAATAGAACGGGTTTCTATGATACACTACATGTTTAGTTTTAGAAATCATATAACACATGGGTACTATCTTGTCTCTTTATATTTTCATGCCATCACTAGCTACTCATACATGAAGGGAGGGACATTCACTGATGGGATTAATGCGAGAAATTAATGGGTGTGAACAACCACTCATATGATGCTCTCCCTCCGCACAATAATACTACATTTGAGAGGACACTTGAGATTGCCACAAATACTAGAGTCTAGAGAACTTATGCTCCAGGGAGCCATGTATCTTATATATGTACATTGTATTGTATTTATTATTGAAACATTATTGTGATTATCTTTAATTACTTATTTACTGTTCACTGATAGTAGTGGACTTATATTTGTACCAGTCAGGGATGAATATCTATAATTACTTTATATAATCAATTGTGATGTGTTTCTTATGATGATAGTGATCAGTGATGTATGATGTAATTTACTTCATTTATAGTCTTTATACTTAGAGCATTTTATATGATCACTCACTAGATTCTTTTGGTATAAACTATTTAAAGTATACATTATTTAAATTAAACAAATTGTATATTTATAGGTATGTCCCAGTGGGAATGTTACATGTGGTATCAGAGCTATGGATCAAACTATAGGACCTAATGATTCCACTAATATTTGCATATCCTTCTATTGACAGCAAGGAGGATAGTGAAATCTAGATTTTATAGAGAGGATCCATTAAATATCAATGACAGTAACCCTCCATTTGATCTTAGATGATTTGTCATAGAGTAATAAAAACATATGGGTCAAATTCATATAGCCATGAATAAGACTAGAGATTAGATTACAACCCTCGAGTAGGTGGTTTATGACCATAAAGAGGAAGAACATCAGGATGTATTTGAAGAGCATCCCACTTATCAAGAAAACCCTTAGGATGCAAGATCTGAGGTTATTGTAGAGTTAGATAGATATATCAAAAAGGTAAACCCACATAAATTCAATGGGACTATTCTAGTGATGGATCTAAAGAATGACTAACTGAGATGTAAAAGTATTTCAATATTTGAAACTACTATTAGGTGACTAAGATAGTATGCAGAGCATATAAATTGGCTAGTGAGGGAGTTACATGGTGGGCCAACAAGAGGTTGTAAATTAACCTTAACTCAACCAACACTAATTGAGATCATTTTTTGATTTTGTTCAGGTCATAGTGGCTATCACAACTTTATTTTGATTAGAAGCTCATAGATTTCTAGAATTTGAAGCAGAGAGACTTATTGATAAATGAGGACTAAGAGTAATTCAACAAACTATTAAAGTATATGCCTTAGTATTAGGAAATGAGAGGTTCAAGATCAGAAAGTTTATCATGGGATTTAGACCTCATATTGGTGGAGAGGTGGAAGTTCATGTACCTTCTACCATGGACCAGTGATTTTAGAAGGTGATCAAATAGTAATAAAAGTTGAAGTCTCTTTCATAGGATAGGGATAAGTTCAAGAAAAAGTTTGGAAATTATAAGTCAATTTCAAAAAATAAGAATTGGAAATAGAGGAGTGGAGACTCCAAGAAGCATTTCAAAAACTAGAATGCCAAATTCAATAATGGTTCAGGCAATAAGAAACTAAGAAATGGTTTCAAAGGTGGTTTCAATAAAATCCAATAGACTAACAGGAAAGGACCACTTGGAGGTTGTTTCATTTGTAGTGATGAAAATTATGCTCTTGACTGCACTTAAAATAAGTCAAAAAATAAAGGTCTTAATTTTATTTAAGGTAGTTTTCAACAATATATTCATGCAGTAGTTGATAATTAGCAAGATGAATTTCAAGCATTACCAATTGAAATATTAGGTACTTTGTTTGAACAGTCAATTTCCATTTTGATAAATATAGGGGCTACTAAATGTTTTTTGGCTCTTAAAATGATTATTAAATTATGTAAGAGAGATGGAATAATTGCAAATGCATGGTCAATAATATATGGGAATGACTCAAAAGTCATGGTTGATAAATGTTTAGTTGAAGCAAAGATTAGGTTGCCTAAATTCACAATAATGATGGATCTATATGTAACACCACTAGGGTCATATGTGTGATCTTAGGATTCAACTATATTATGAAACATAAGGCCAAGGTTGACTACTAATTGAATAAGTTTAAGTGTCTGGATGATTTTTATAAATTAGATAAAAATTGATGGTGAAAAAATAGAGTTGAGGTTTAGGAATATTTCTATAATGCTTGACTCAATAGGGCCCAAGGAAAAGGGTGCCAAGAATTTATCATAAAGTAAATGAAATGGAGGAACCTAAGGAACCACATCTCAAAGATTACACATTTCTTAGAGGTTTTCATGATGTGTTTCTATAATAATTTTTGGGATTGTATCCTAGACGCGAGTTCAATTTCTCTATCGATATCATACCTAGATCAAAACCTTAGTGTAAGGCATCATAGAGGATGACAACCACTGAGTTGGTTAAATTAAATACTCAACTAAAAGAATTATTATCTAAGTGATTAGTCAAGCCTATTGGGTTACCATGGGGTGCATCAACTATTTTTTTTAAAAAGAAGGATAGTACTCTTCAACTTTGCATTGATTATAGAATGTTGAACAAGGTAACTATCAAAAAAAGGTATCTACTATCTCGTATAGATGATAGTTTTAATCAAATGAGAGGAACAAAAATCTTTTCTAAGATTGATTTTAGAGAGGGATACCATCATCTAAGGATATAGGATAAGGATATTTTGAAGATAGCATTTTAGAACTCGTTACGGGCACTATGAGTTCACAGTGTTACCATTTAAGTTGAAAAATTCTCTGACACCATTCATGAATCTCATGAAGAATATGTTCAAAGATTATCTTGAGCACTTTATTTTGGTTTTTATGGATGACATTATTATATACTCAAATAATGAAGAGGAGATATTTCAACATCTGGAACTAGCTCTACAATGGTTACAGAAGCACAAGTTGTATGGTAAGTTATCTAAGTGCAAATTTTTAAAAGAGAGAGTCTAATATCTAGGACATTATCTTTGTAAATAGTACCTTAATAGATTCAACAAATATATTATCCATTATGGAATGGCCAGTGCCAAATAATGTGTATGAGGTAAGAAGTTTCATGGGATTAGCAAGCTATTACAAGAAGTTCATTCTAAGTTTTTCAAAGATAGATAATCCAATTCCATCTTTGAAATGTAAAAACCAATTTTTTTTTTGGTAAAAAAAGTGTGAATTAGCTTTCCAAGAATTGAAAATAAGAGTTACTTTAGCATGGGTGTTAAGATTTCCTAACCCTAATGGTCAATTTTTAGTGGTCATGGATGCATAAAGGGATGGATTAGGAAGAGTTTCATGTAGGATGGTATAGTGGTAGTTTATGAGTCAAGAAAGATAAATCCTTATGAGGTGAGATATTCCCCTCATGACTTAGAACTTTCAATAATTGTGCATGCTCTACAACTTTGGTGGCATTACTTGTTGGGAAAACCATTTGAGCTCAAGAATGATAACCTAGGACTCAATCACATATTCACCCAACCAAATTTGAATGCATGTTAGAGACGTTAGCTAGAGTTCTTGTCTAATTATGATTTTGATATCAATTATATCAAAGGAAAGGAAAATAGATTATCCAATGCCCTAAGTCATAGAACTAACATACCATCCATATCTACTAGTAGGAGTATTTTAAAGGATATAGTGATTAAATTCTTACCAAAAGATGAATTATATGATTAGGTCAAAAACTCATTGTCTGAGAATGCTTAGAATACTCGATATAAATGATGTAGATTAAAGTGTGATTATCTTTTATTTTAAAATAAAAATATGTATGTGTTAGATCAAGATAATCTACGAAGCACAGTGCTAAAGGAACTACATATTGCCTCATATTCAAGACATATAGGAATAACCAAGCTCATGGAAAAGTTTAGACCCCTATATTTGTGGAAAGAATTCAAGAAAGATGTAACATACTATGTGTCATGTTAGTACATGAAATGTGAGCATGTACATTTGGCTATGTTGTTATATCCACATGATATACTAGAATGGAAGTGGCAAGTGATTAGTATGGCATTTTTTCAAAGTTTATTGATGTCATGAAATAATCATGATATGATCTTGGTAATAGTTAACAGACTAACCAAGATGGATCATTTTATACTAGGTAATTTGACAAATGATGAACCTAGTCTTGTGAAGAGGTTTGTAAAGGAAGTGTATAGGTTGAATGGATTTCCTAAGAAAATCATTTCAAATTTTAGGTAGCTTTGAATTCTTAATTAGGTATAAAACTGAATTTTAGCATTGTATATCACCCAGATACTCAAAGATAGACTAAGTGAATTAATCAGGTGTTATAATATATTCTTCATATGTATTATATAGATCAACAATATAAGTGGAAAGATTATCTTTAATCGGTTGATTTTGCATACATCAATTCATACCAATCAGTATTGAAGATAACACCATTTGAGTCACTATATGGAAGAAGGTGCAGGATACTAATCAATTGGGATAGGTTAGAGGATATGGTAGTCTTTGGACCTTAGATGCTTTCAAAAATGGAAGAGCAAGTTATATTAAGCATGTAGGGATTAGCTGAGGCTAATGATAGATATAAGAGTTATGTTGATTTGAAGAGGAAATGTAAGCATTTTTTAGTAGGTGATAAAGTGTTCTTATGTGTTAAGCCACAAAATAACTTGATTAAATTTGGGAAGTCAACAAAACTATCATCGAGATATATGGGACTCTTTGAGATATTAGACATGATCAATCTTATAGTGTATAAGATTAAATTCTCATTAACCCTAGTTCTATTAAATAATGTTTTCCATGTTTCTTATCTTAAAAGTATATAGGTCTTCCTACACATGTGTTGTATTTGAATTCTTTATAAGTTCTAGATCTCGAAGTGGTCATGGTAGAACCAATCAGAGTAATTGATAATCATAAAATTTATTTGTTTAATAGAGATATGTCACAGTGCAGGGTTTTATAAGACAAATACTCTAAGGATAGTGCTACTAAGGAGGACTATGATGAATTTTATAGATAATTTATATATATTTTTTCTTGAATATATACTATTAAACTATGTTTTTAATTCAGAATTAGGGGGGAAGGATGTGACATCTTGATTCTTCGATAAGCAAACTTACTTGGTTATCCATAGATATTTATAGTTAAAAAATTTATTTGTTTATTTTTCACTAATATTTAAGATATATGTTGTTATGGGATAATTGGATATCACTTATTACATGATTACATTATTATGAGTTAGTTGTAGCATATATATTTATATTATGAACATGTTGATTTATTATTTTAGTTGTATTCTATTATTTATATATATCATGATGTTATGGACTAACTATCTACTTGTCTTGAGTTTTATTTATGCGAACTCATTCCTTATAGCATGACAGAGGGAGATCATTATCAAAGAGGGTGACGTAGATGGAGTCGTTAAGGGAGGATAAAGAAACCATCTAGGAACCTACATACACCACATTATCTAGCATAAGTTAGATGCATAATGAAATGGTTAGTATAATTTGTTTAATGTTTCTTTTATTTATAATTATTTTCTCATGGCCAGCTTTTTTTAATGGTTATATTGAACTCGCATTGTGTGTTTGTGTTCTTGTCGTATTTATAACCATAATTGTTTTTAAATATTTAGAGTAAATTTAGAACTATTGATTAATAAAATTATCATTACTTCCTTATGACATTAAAGTTCTAATTTAATTATCAAAATTATTGATTATTGTAATTAGTATAAAATATATTAATTGACATTAAAGAGGAAAAAGAGAAGAAATTCTTAAAATAAATAAAAGGGAAGAAAATTGAAAAAATAATAATAAATAAAGATAAATAGAAATTTTTAAATTTAGTAAAAACAAAAATAAATACTTTGATAAAAAATCAAAAAATTTAAAAGCTACACCTTTTTGCAAAGAGGATAAAGATAAATAAGAAAGGGGGAATAGTGGAGAAGGGAGAAGGTATCACAGAGGAAGGTAGATTTGAGGAGAAAAAGAAAAGAATATATTGAGGTGTAAAAAGTGAGGTGCACCATACAAAGGAAAAAAAGGCATTATAGAGGAGTAGAATGCAAGGAGCATGGAAGTGGAAGAGAACAAAGAAGCCAAAAATAATAATAGCACAAACTATCAGGTATGCAATGTTATTACTTTCTAAGTATGTATTTTGAATATTTACAGTGAACATGTTATGTGTGTATGTTATTGTACTTGATACATGTATTTATATAATGAACTATTATTTAAATAACAAACTGATTTACAATATCATGACACATGTAAACCTATGTATATATTCTAAGGAATATAATATATATAAAACTAACCTACTGTAACATTATATACCTGATATATATACATGAAATT
Organism: Torreya grandis; assembly: GCA_037957365.1. NCBI lineage: Eukaryota > Viridiplantae > Streptophyta > Pinopsida > Cupressales > Taxaceae > Torreya > Torreya grandis. The sequence continues at coordinate 2,471,809 of JARHVA010001690.1, forward strand.
AAACATAGACATATAGGCAACTCATATATAAGGGTCAAACTAATTTTTAAGAAATAATACAGTCTTTATATAGAGCTAAACTTGAACAAAAAATAAAATAAAATAAAACTTACGTAATATATAAAGTAATTTGACTATATGTACAACATCCCATATATTTAATCATGTTTATTAAAACATGGAAAATAGCTAAGTGTTTATTCGTATATACATAACTAAGACATATATGCAGTGATTTAGAATGGGTAGTATGAAACTTTAATTAAATGTACAGTGACTCCTATAAAAGAATAAATAGGTCTATCAAACCAATAATCTCCTAAATAAATATTACACTCTAAGGGAAACTGATGTTTTATCAAATTGAGGTTATACAACAAATTTTCAATAGAATAAATAACAACTTGTTTTAAATCTGTTGTATGTAGTGATCTTCTAGTTAAAACTAGTGAACTTTTTATAAATAAAAAATTACAAATAGATAGAAGTCTATATAAAGATATCTTAAAAATAGAAAGTATCTAAAAGATATTTGTATTAGTCTAGACCATAATGGAATGGTTAAAGTAATCTTTGGAATGCCTTGGAAACATGTTTTAGGAAGTTCATAGCTTGACTATTAAAATTCGTAGATCGACTATCAAAATCCATATCTCAACTATCAATATTTGTAGCTTGACTATCAAAATACATAGCTCAACTATAAAAGTATATCTCTATTTGTTGAGGTCTATATAATGCCAATAAATGTATGGGGATTTGTTAGGATGAAAGGTTTGTGACTAAGGCCCATCCTTGTCTTCATGGGATCATATCAAGACTCTTATTTGGATGTTATAATACCTGTACATATCAGAAATAAATGACTAAACATGTAAATAGTTAAAGTATTGTGTAAATAATTATAACTCAGACTCACATAATCTTAAAGAGACCAAAACATTCATCTTCTACCTTAGAATAGTTATAATCCCTAATAATACATGCAATACTCTACCTAAATGGCATATTAATAGCTTTGAAAGATGATATATTATGATTATAATGAGTCATAGTGTGGAATCATCATTAAGGACTTATAATCTATAAGATATATTAAAATATCCTCACATAATGACTTATGTCTTATCATGTAGTTTATTGAAATGAGTATGTTTATTTATTCTAACATATATATAGTTATAGTATATCAAAATCATAAAATAGCTTTTAATAAAGCATGTGATGCATATATAGATAAACATAGTCTTTCATTATGTTAGGATAAGCTTTGTGATATGCATGAGATAAATTATCATATGTATCATGTGAATTAAGATATGTATTATATAAATATTAATATAATAAACTATGTATTAATGAATAGTATGCTTTACAAGAATATGGGTACATCTATGCCTAATTAGATTATACTTGTATATAGGGGTGTGTTTATCTAAATATAGTTATTTTGGTGGTTCAAAATTATATTATAGATTTTTGTATAATAAAACTTTATTTATGCATGCATACACCCCCATGAAAGTATAGCAAATGTTAGAATGGAATATTATATATTTCATGAGAATTGAGACTTTCTTGTTATAGCTAGTTGTTTGAATAGAAGCTTATGCTTTCAATGGTTTATAACTACTTTATTATGACTGGTTGTGGTATTATTAGTTGTGCTTAAGAACACTAGACTATGATAATATGAGTTATCATAGGGTGTAATATATTTAGAAACTATTTATAGTAATTATAAACTACAGTTAAATATATATTTTACCTAGGTGGTATAAACTATAGTTATCATTTGTGTTATTTATATGATAGATAATATTATGAGATTCATTCATATGTTTGATGGAATGAATGTATGTATTTAGATTATTTTTGTGTTTGGCATATTATATTATTAATGGTAGGATGTAATCTATATAAATCTATTTGTTATACCATGTTAACCAAATCTTGCATTGATGATATTGAGTAAGTAGTGAGATGAATTTCACTAGCTTACTAGCATCACAATACCAAATAAAGGTAATCTGATCAAGTGGTTTGTATGAATTTGACTGATCTATAGATATTTTATTATTTAAAATTTTTGGCCAAAATAATTTTTAGTGAGACATATTCATTTCATGAGTATGATTTAGATGTTTGTGTGATCTCTTGAGTAGGACATGTTTCTATGATACATCGCATGTTTAGTTTTAAAAATCATATAACACACAGATTCTAACTTGTCTCTCTATATTCCTATGCTATCCCTATCTACTAATCTGTGAAGGGAGGGTCATTCCCTGATATGATTAGTAAAGGGGATCATTTGTATGTGGTTGGTATGGAAAAGCACTCAGATGATGCTCTCTTTCCCTATAACAATACTAATTTTGAGATGACACTTGAGATTTCTATAGATAATAGAGTCTGGGGAACATATGCTCTGGGGGGACATGTATCTTATATATGTAAATTATATTGTATTTATTATTAAAAAATTATCATGATTAGATTTAATTACTTGTTTATTTTATATTGACAGTAGTGGTTATATGTTTGTACTAGTCATGGATGGATATCTGTAATTACTTTCTATAATCAATTACAATGTGTTTCTTATATTGATAGTGAGAAGTGATGTATGATGTATGCTTCATTTACAGTCTTTATACTTAGAGTTTTTTATATGATCACTAACTAAATTTTTGTGGTGTTATCAATTAAAATTATATGTTGTTTAAATTTAACAAAATGTGTATTTTTAGGTAGATCCCAATGGGGAAGTTACATTTTCCACAATGTTGTGGAATAATAATTCGTAATCAAAACCACATTAGAATAAAACTATTAGAAACAATCTAGATTAGAATTGAATGGATAAATAAAAATTTTAATGTGTTATAATGAACTTAAATTTTGTTGTTGTGTCTCAAAACTATTATTTATGTATTGTAATATAATATTGTAAGTTGAATTCTAGAAGATAATGATTTAATAAGATTGTAACATTGAGTCATCAAAGCACTTCAATTTCATTATTTCAATCTAATCTATGGAAATACAATGTATCAGCCAATTAAATATGATTTAAAAAAATATGAGAGAATAAAAAATGATTTAACAAACACATGTAGCTTTAGTGTTTTTTTCTCTTTCCCCGATGGACCGTTGTGAGAGAGCAAAACAATCTTATATTATTTATTAACAAAAAAATTTACGTGATGCCTATAAATAGAGTACTTTGGTAAATACATAAGATTTGAATAACTTTAGAATAAAATGTTTAAAATAGTCAAATAGCTTTAAAATAAAATATTTAAAATAGTCGAATAGCTTTAATATAAAATCTTAAAAAAAATGTACACTTTTGCTTTAGAAAAAATGTATGTCTTAGTTTGGTATAAATTAGTAATTTATTTCAACACTCCCATAAATTAGTACCACAAGTTGCTTCAGCGTCTATAATGGCCAAATTTTTTATTAGGCATTCAAAATTACCTATAGCTAATGCCTTTTTGAATATATCTGCTAACTAAACTTCAGATTTTTAAAACTCCAAATGGATTTCTCCATTATTCCCCAACTCTCTGATGAAATGATACCTAGTGTCAATATGCTTACTTATCCTATGAAAAAAAGGATTCTTTGACAGTGGGTAAGTGTAAAAAGTTTGGGGAAAAAAAGGGGACTACCCATGGACATGATTTTTCAAAAATTTCATAAATCTGAACTTTTGTAGATAATTTGAGATATCTACACTCCAAATTTGAAGATGGTGTAATAATATGAAATGTAGCATTTCAAATCAATTTTACAAAACACTAAATGTTTTAAAAAATAGTTATGTATAAATAGGTCAAAAATTTGAAGAGGCACTCATATTTTTTTAAGAAAATAGAGTAGATGTTTTTTATGAATTTTTAAAGTAAATAGATAAAAAAAATGACAAAAACATGGATAGCCATCTGTGTGGTGTGCCTAACTATGCCAAAAAAATGAAAATCAATTTTGTTTCTAATGTGTATAGAATTAGGCCTAGTTTGTGACCATATAACATTTTTGTAATTGGAACAAAAAAAAAAAAATTACATGAACTTGTATATGTATGTATATTTACAACATGCAATGGCATAAAAATGGTATAATTAGAAATCAACATAATTTGAAACCTTAAATTAGTCAAAAATTTATAAAAATCATATTTTTGGAATGAGTAGAGCATGCTCGTTTTAATGGTATTAAGTTTTTAAATTTTATTGTTGAAATTCATAGTGTGTTTGGTGATTAAATTTGAATTTTATTGTTTTTCATCAGAACTCTCAGACTTAGTTGTAGATTGACAAGCCCAACCAAGCCTTTGGCTCATTTCCAAGCCAAAAGGCATGGTTTTTGAATTCAAATTTAATTAACATGATCACATTAACAAAACATCACTTTATTAATATGATCTAATTATTAACCATGTTAGTAACATGATTAAATTAGTTAATAATGTGATTTCATTAATAACGTAATTGTGTTATATATTCATAACACCCAAAACCCAAATTTGCTCGTTAGCTAAATTTTTATATATGATCTTATAAGTTATTGAGCTTCCTAATAGTGGTGTTATTTCATGTGATACAAGAAATGTATCTAACCTTGGATAGTGAATTAATGTGTCATGGTATCATATTAGACTTCAAAAGAGTTATGGGCATTTTAATATGTTGACTTGACTACTAATAATTACTTGGCTTTAAGGTGTAACTCATTATACATTTTACCTTATAACTTATTTCATCACAAGATATCATAAAATGTATTTTTTAAACCGATGGAAAAAGTGAAGCCTTTGGAGTAGCAATCTAGTTGTACATCTGAAGTAAATTGGGGCTATTTAGATCCCCTTCAACCTAATTGCATGAATATAAATTGTGATTTGTATAGAGGAGTAAAAATATTTTATTCATTTCAACATGAAATACATTGTATAACTTAATATTTAAAGGAATATGAGATCATAATAGTTCCTATAAAATAGGAATGATAAAAACATAGTAAATAGAATATCTCCCAAGTATTACACGAGAGTAACAAAATGTCAAGTTTAAAAGATATACACGATTTACTAACCTAATAACCCAACAACATATTTACGATAAATAATTCTATACTAATTAATAATTACAAACAATTATGAGTAATTAAATATTACTCATTTATTTATAATGGTGAATTAATCACCTTAATATTCCCCCCTTAATTCAGCATTATCTCAAGTGAACAAGACAAAAATTCTTTGAATGCTTAAAATGTTTCCTATGCAAGTGGTTTAGTAAAAAAAAATTAAAATTGTTGATCTATTAGTAAATACTAGAGCTGGATGTTGTTTTTATGAACATGTTTATTGTGTTCATGAAATAATGGATTGTGAAAAGGCTTCACTATTCCTTTATTGTCTACATGAATAATATTTGGTTGATTTTATGGTAATCAAAATCCTTCAAGTATAAATCTAAGACAAATCACTTAAAATATATCTCCTCTTGTAGTGTAATATTTTGATTCTATGGAGGACCTTGAAACACAATTTTGCTTCTTACTTCCCCATGATATTGATCCAGATCCCAAAAATAATAAAAATCCTAAAGTGGATTTCACATGATCAATGTTTCCTACATGATCTAAGTTTGAGTATCCTATCAAGAAAAATTTATCATTTTGCTTGTATTCTATGCCAAAATACATAGTTTCTTGATGTACTTCAATACTCACTTTTTTACTTTATAGTGACTAATTTTAGGCTCTTGCATGAACTTTGAGAGATAATTGGTAGCATAACTAATGTCTAGTTTAGTGTAGGTTAGGTAAATGAGACTCCCTATCAATTGATGATATAGAGTCGCATTTACCTATGGTGATGGGTCTACTCAAGATAGTTGAAGTTTTGTCTCCATACGTGTGGAAATCAGTTTTCTATCTATCATTTTAGATTTATTGAGTGTTGTCTTGGCATATTTGAGATAAGATACAAAAATGTGATTTTATCTCTACCAAACTTCTAATCCAAGACAAAAATGAATAAGCCTGAGATTTATCATATCAAATGATTGATTTAGATATTTTTTTTATTGATTCAATTATCCTCACATAACTACAGTGATGACAAGATCATTGACATATAAAACTATAATTAATATATGCCCTCTTTGTTATTTGAGGTAGATATTTGAATCATATGGACTCTTTTTGAGTCCTTGTTTATATATATGCATCTTGATATACCATGCCCTAGGAGCTTGTTTAAGACCATACAGTGATTTGATAAGTCTAAAACCTTTATCTTATTTTCTTGATATGATAAAACCTTTTGGTTACATCATGTGGAATTTATCCTATAAATCCCCATTAAGGAAGGCACTTTTCACACCCATTTGATGGAATTTCAATCCAAACTATGTGGATAGAGAAAAAATCATCCTGATCATTTTGATCTTTATTGTGGTAGAAAATGTCTCCTCATATTTATTTTTTTCAAATTTGGTGTATTATGATTCTTGCTACATTTTTTCTACATTCTCAAATTTTCCATTTTTTTAACTTGCTAAATGTTCTCCTACATATTTATGTCTATGCTACATTTTCTCCTACTACATTTTCTTCCACTATGTTTTCACCACTACATTATCACATAGAGCCATTTTTTAATGTGATTCTACATTAAAAGATTCAAAAGTGGTCTTTTTGAGAAAACATGCCAAGGGTTTCACAAAATTCCTCAATAAAACATCATATTTTATTGGGAAATATAGGGAGTAGGCTTATGAAGATGAGGAATTGAGAATATTTTTTGATGTTTTTAGAGAAAAATTGCAGTTGAATCAATTTAAGTCTTCACGTATTCTCAAGGCCTGTGGTAGTTTGGGGACACTAAAATTTATAAAATTGGTTCATTATTTCACTTTGAAGGTTAAATTTGAATATGATTTTTATTGGGAAGTGCCTTTGTCTATATTCTATCTAGATGAGGGAGCATAAAGGATGTAAGGAAAGTATTTAAAAAATAATTGAGCCCGATGCTTTATCAGTCTATGATTCATTTAATTTATCTACTGAATGGGTATTATGAGAAAGCTATGAAACATAAGTGGGAAAAGTTACTGGAAATAAATAATCCAAACTAGTTCATGTATTTTGGGATGCTTAAGGTGTGTATTGATGTAATTAATATTGAATAAGATATGAAACTCCATGCTTAAATTGTTTATAGTAGTTACAAAATAAACATCTTTGTGGGAGATGTTCTTATTAATTTGTATCTCAACTATGGGAAAGTTATGAATGATTTTGAAATGTTGGAAAAAATGGATAAATGTCATATAGTCATATAGATGTCCATGATATCCTGTTGTGCTCTGGTGATATTTGAAAAAATGTGATGAGTCACAATGAAGCTTGATCAATTCACCTTTACATGGTTTTTCTATACATGTTATACCCTCCATGCTTTGGAATAAGGCAATTAGGCACATAATCAATTGATTTTAGTATAGGGTTTATGGATTTATTCATCAACATAATCAAAGTCACTATTTTCAACATAAGACATTCTACTCTAAAATAGGTAGTATACAAGTCTAAAATATAAATAAAATTAAGAAGCATGGAACATTATTAATTAAAACTCAAGGTATTTAAAACATGGTAATATTGAACCTTACAATACAATAAAGTAGGATACAATACTGAGTTAATGTTATTTTCATAGTTCCTCATCTCCATAGGAATATGTGTCAAGTAAAATATCAATGCAGAGCTTAGCAAAGATCATATTAAGTTAACAATTGTATCCTCCTAGTCATAGTTTAAAGTTTGAATATAAAGATATCATCATAATTTATCATGAAATTGTGATTATCTATATAGAATAAGAAACTATCATCAACCTAAATATTAATAGATCATTCACTACTTATTATTCTCTTAAATATAGAAAATGCGATGACTTGAAACTTAGAAAAATACTTAGATTACTTAATCCCATGTTCATTTATAATGTGGATTGAGTCTTCAGAGTATGTAATACCTATAGGTTTATGGTAGTTCATTACTATGCATGGATAAAGATAGTTTCATAAATAAATTATAATGGTATCTTTATATTTAAAGTATAAACTATGACTATAGTGTACGATTCAATATTCCCTATTTAAAAGACTTGGAGTTTTAAGTAATAATGTTCCATGCGTCTTAATTTTAATTATAGTTGGGCCTTATATGATCTTTATTTTAGGGTAAAATTTCTTCAAATGCAAATAAATTCATTGTATTTTAAAGTTATAATTGATTATCAAGAAGTTAATGATCAATTCATTTTTAATGATGAAGTAAATTCTACATCCAATCTTTAAGACCATGACGAACAATTAACATGCATTTATTAAGTGTAGGGTGGATTAAGGTAAGGCCTTTTATCAAGATTAAATGATGAAATGGGAATGTAGATTCATATATTTCTAATCAAAACTACATTTATAAGGAGTAGGCTTGCAAGCTATGGGAAAGTGTACGGAGTTGGGGACGATTTCATGGACATTATCCATAAGGAAATTGTATTAATTAATAATGTGATCATGTTATTTAATTAATGTGATAAAATTATTTGAATCTAAGCTCTAAATTATTGAGCCATAACACTATCACATTATACTAAACAATAATGCGATCGTGTTATTATCATTTACAATAATGCAATCATGTAAATAACATGATTAAGTTACCTATGTGTTAAAATAAAATAAAAAGTAAAACTTGAATGCAAAAATAATCATTTTTAATTCAATATCCCTCATTCTCCCATAGCTTTCATGATCACATTTTTCTTAGAAGACTCCAGAGAGTGTCAGGAAGCTGCAAGATTCATCCTAAAGACCTGTTGATCGATGATGCCACTACGTAGGAGAGGTGAGTGATTGAAATTTTCCCTATTTAATCATGATTTCTAATTGTAATTTGTTTTTTAGCTACATGTACTACTAACCCTCACAACCCTTTACATACCCCTCTAGTTTCTCCTCCTAACCTTCTAAAAAACCCTGTTGTTCTTCCTATCTCTCCACCTAACCTGCCTATAGTTTCCCAAAACCCCCTAGAATTAAAGATGTTTTGATTGAAAACATTTTGGGAAACAAACATGAAATTTAAGAGTTAATTAATAAAATGAGGGATCCCAATTTGACTAACCCCCATTGCACCTAGTTATTGATTCCCTATAGACCTTATTAGGTCAAATTGACTCTGTAATGAGTCAGATTGACTAATGGACCTCATATAGGGATACTTTTAGGGAATATAATGTTAAAAATCTATCATACCTTTAGGTCAAGAATAAAGATACTTTTAAATTTGAAATTTGTGCACTATTCATTTACATAGCCACCAATGCCCAATTTTTTATAATCACTAAATGTTTTCCTATCTATCATTCGGTACATAACTTAATCACAACAATCTTTTGGGATCGATGGTGGATGGTATTTGAATATCCACCATGTAATAACAATGTGGTCTCATTATATTTTTTGAGGAAAATCTACTATGAGTTTGTCCTCAACGAGATTCTCAATTATTTTGATTTTAGTGAGTTTCATGGCTAAAAAAAGGCTTTATGTAGGATTGAACATGTGCAAATTATGTGCCTAATCAGCCTACATGGATCCGTATCCAAAAACCTCCTGAATATGATATCCCCTCTATAGTTCAATAGGTTGTGGAGATAGACACTCTCCATGATTTTAGTTCACTCACCAATGCACTCATTCAACATATGAGTAGGCTTTGACAGAGTGATGCTAAAGATACATCACAGGCTACTCGACCCTGACCCCACCCTTGTAGTTTGTGTGGAGATATGTGCACAAGACCTTTTGATGATGATGGAATTAGTAGTTCAGATAGCTTAGATCATATTCTTATGAGTGATGATTTTTTAGCATGCACATTTGGCATGTGAACATGAGTCTCCACACAAAAGTAGGTATATTTTATATAAATGTCATGTTAAATTTAAATTATATTTGAAAATTTAATTTTCAAGCTAAAAATTAATTTACATAGAAATATAATATAATATATATGTCATTTTTATGTCACAAGAGGTGATGGTTCCTTCATCATCACAATCAAAATTTATAACATTTGATTTGTCAGGGTCATTATTTACATATTTTGATCCAACTACTAGGACATCCACAACTGAATCAGCCTCTATTAGGATGACACCATTTACATATACATATGTAAAATTATTTACATATATGTTTTCTCTTTACATTTGTTAGGATTGTAGTTGTTTAGATATATGTTTTGCTTCTTGCATGTAATTTACTTCTCTTCTCAATAATTAAGGCAAAAATAACACAACCAAAAACATAAAATTAATTAATGGTCTTATATTGGACCATGATTCCTTTGGAGTAACATCCTACAATGCTCTTATAGGGTCATTAATTAAGGATGTAGATGTTGTATCCATATCTTCTACCCATTACCCAAATGGTACATTTTCTCTTTCTATTACCTAAGGTCAATACACTATTTTACAAGAAATCTATTACATGCTTCCAAAGATAGGACACTGTTTATGAATAAAACATGAAGCACATTTTTCCATAAAATATTTGAAGCTTACTTATTAATATAAACACATTTTCCTAGTCGAAGTTATCTTGGAAGTGATAATATCCTATTAAATGGGAGTCTCATTCATATTACTCTTTCCCAAAGACTTTAATAATAATGCAAACTAAAATTTCTCTGACCATATTACATCTAAAACCATAAGGACACAAACTTGTACCATAAATACTTCCTCATCTTTGATATGGGTAAACACAAATAATCATTTTTCTCTCTTCCCCATCTATATTTATGCACCCAACACACACACACACACACACACACATAATATGGTAGACATGTGCAATAAATATCCCATGCCAATACACTTAAAAACCATCTCCAAAAAATAATGAAGAACTACTATAATCATCAACGTTGTGCCCAACATATACATCCTTGTTATTAGGCTAAGATTTAGCATGAGTGTCAAAACCCACCCACTGGTTGCCCAAATCATTTCTTAAAAAGTGGAGATGATTGTCAAGCATGCCTACTATTTATTCTCCTTCCTTGAAAAGTGATAATAAGATCAAATGACCTTGTAAGACCATAAAAAAGGAAGTAGTTATGAGGGTCCTACCTAAGTCAAACCCCTATTTTTAGACAAGCATTAAATTAACAACCAATATAGTCAAACATGTAATACAGTATAAATTGAAGATCTTGACCCAATTATATTTATATTTATCAATGAAAAAAATAAACTAGTATATTATATATTCCCTTTCACTAATATTCTAATTTTGGTTTTGGTACAAGGATGTTGCTCTAACACTTCAATAAAAGGCTTATCAATTCATATATAAGTGTATTTTCATGTGCATAATTGTCCTGTTCTTTCTTACAATGTGTCATTGCATTCATGTAGTTATATAGAAATATATTTTATATAAAAGTGCTTCTATTAATCATATTGGTTTCCATATATAAGATTTGATATTTTATATAAAACTAAGTGAGACCTTGTTTACATGAATAGTTGATGGATGGAGTAGACACTCATCCCTCTCTATGATCTGAGATAGACATAGGCATTGATGTTACAATGTCATATGCACAGGTTCTGATAGAGGTATATATTAGTTCTTGTAATTTTAAATTTAAAAAACAAATTATTTTAATAATTTTAGTACATGTACTTGGGGAAAATATAACTTATGTAAATGTATTATGTAGGTAGGGTTGTCCTATGACATATGATAGTCTCAGTTAGATAGAAATTGGGGTAAATTCTCATGTTCCTCCTATATTTGAAATTCATATTTGGACATTTGAGTCTGCCATTGACTTGTTTGAGCATAAAAAATATATTGAGTAGGATCACAAGCTTGCAGTGAGTGCAAATATTTAAATGATTTTTTACTATTGTTTAACATTAATTTCATAACAATTTTTTAAATGTATTTGATGTTAATTTCATAATAATTCTTGTATTTGAACAGTCTCACTTGCAAGCTAGCTATGAGCTCCATCTACTAGTAGGGCATCCTAGCGAGATTATTCTTCGAGGAAGGTAAACAGAGGGAGGTTATTTGATGAATAGAATGTCTCACACATGAGATGTAATTTTTTGTATGCCTATATGGAAATTGAAGCATTTTGGGAAATGTATATGCGCATATGACATTCATATAGCATTAGATACTATGTTGGTAGATGTAAGTTTTTTTTTGCCTATCTCTCCAATCTATGTATTATTGACATTGGACATATATGCCTATATTGTATGCCTATCATGGAAATCTATCTAATTTATATTCAGCTTTTATTTCATTATGTTATTATATAGTGTTATTTTAATCTTACAAATTATTATTTATCAGATATCATATTTAATATTGTAAACATAAATGAGAAATAAAAAAATTATTCTTTTCAATGTTCTAAATCTCATATCTCCCATTTTTTTTGAATTAAATTTTTTATTTCATTGTGTAGTGGAAATGACTAATGACACTCTTATCACTTAGGCTTAATGGCCTTATTCTCTTTGTATCTTCTTATTTTACACTTTGGATAGACTTTTTGGTTTCATTATACCTCTTACAAAGATCTCGCATTATTATTGAACTCATTCTATACATTCCATTCACAAACGTCCTCTCACTCTTTCACTATCTTCTCACTAGGCAATCCTCTTAAGTTTCAAGTACAAAAACTTGATATAGGTCTCAAGGAGTTAGTATTATATCATATACATTATTACATGGTCAATTGAAACCTGCCTCAACCTATTACAATCACTCAAACACACTTCAAAATTCAATTTCACAAATAGGGCACAACAAGGCACAACAAGGCACCCCATAGGCCTATGACAACAACATGGAGTATTAGTTCAAATTCAAATATATCATGCATCTTATAAGAGATTAAAAACCTCATTTTCTTATGGGAATATATTTTTGGGATAATTTAATGATCCAAATTATTATTTTGATTATTAATTTGTTCATTTTTAGTTCTATGGGTTATTTTCCCAATAGTTGGTTTTTTAGACAACTTCTTCTTCCACAAGCTTTTATAGTTTGCATATGTACAAAAATAAAATATAATTTTACATTTTTTTTCTTATTTAATTCCTCCTAGATTAGATTGAATAGTGGTATTAGAGCATAGTGAATAGGAAAATTGAAGATAAATACAGTTGTACAGCTAGCAGACGTATTGGACAACATTGAAAAACAAGGAGTGGACTGGGCAAAGAGATAGTCAAACTAATCAATTGAAAAATAAATGTGACTAACTAAATCTATATATCTAGTGGCATCATTTTTGGAAAATTATATTAATAAGGTTTCTTTTTTGGGTTTTAGCAAGTAGACTATTGCACCAAAATCACAAACTAGTAACAATTTATTAACTGTAAGCACAACAAAAGCATGAAAATGATATTATATATAATAAATTATAATTTTAATATGAGGGATAATTATATCAAAAGTGTCAATGGAAAATAAAATACACAAAAATTTCTATAATAGTTACGATGCAACACTATTCCCTTAAAAATTATAAAATCTCTTCAAAACCCTAAATTGACACTCAACACAAGAAGGTGTGGTAAACATATTTAATCTAAATTTTTTTAGAGTAATATTTTTGTTGTATGTATTTTTTTAATGAGAAGATAAAAAAATACATAAATATCTTGTAGTGTCATTCACAAATTTATTTATGGGTGGATAGTCTATTTTTTATTGCAAACTAGGAAAGGTTTTGGATTTAAAACCTGATTTTATAAATTTTTATTTTATTTTTGTTATAAAGGAGTTATAAGGATAAATCAAGATTTTTTAATGAAAAAGGTGATATAAGGGTGTAATTAGAGTTATAAGGTATAATTTTAATAAATATTACAATTATTTGTAAATCAAAATCTATTTGAGGGTAAAGGCAAAACCCCAATAACATTCCCTTCTTTTGATTTTTTCATCATGGTGAAAATTGTAAGATTAATCTCTAAAAATGGTAAATTATCACCTCAAAACTATAAATAATGGAGTAAAAACATGGAAAATACCCTCATATTTAATTATTTGTGGAAAATCACTAAGAAAGAGACCACATCACTGACTGAAGCCAGAAATTGGTTGAGTATCAGAAACGAGATAAGTGTGCACTCACACTGTTAAAATCATCCTACACTAAACATGTTATCATTCATATTGAAATGGTTAACATTGGTGCATGGAAAGTGTGGAAAGAATTAAAGGATATTTATGACAAATAACTTACCTATAAAAATATTGATCTCTTAATTCAGTTGCTTAATAACAAGCTTTGTATTGATGAAGATGATCTGAATATCTCCACTGTGTGAAAACACTGAAATAAGAATATTGCATAACTAGTGTTAAAATTAATGATGACATGTTAATTTACATTGTGATGAATGGCCTTAGTTCTACATGCGCCAATTTTTTTGAAATGTTGTAGCTTAGTGATAATCTTAATGGTGCCACATTTGACTCTATCTATGAGTTATTAACACAACATAGGATATAGTTTGCATGGAAATAGAGTACTCCTATTGAAGAGGCTTACTATACAAATAATAGGTTCTATCACAAATATTGCCATCATATATAATTATTTTTTATAAACACTCTCTAAAACACTCTTCAAGTCATTTTCCAAGGCACTCTCCACACCATTCTAGACGGTTTCTACAACATTCACATTGATGCTCTCTAGGGTCTTCCAAATGTAGGCATCACCACAAGCACTCTTCTCATAGTTATTTTAGTGACTCAGGTTATTCTTGATTTCACATACATAATAAAGAACCTAGATGTTTCAAATGTGATGGCATTGGACATGTTGCAGATGTATGTCCTTCTTGATGATCCCATTATCCATTGAAAAATAAAGTTGAAGTAAAATATGTGGATTATTCTAGTGGTAGATCTTATGATTACTACAGTCATTTAGGATATTATAACACTTCTTATAATCAAGAGATGTCCCTCATAGCTGAGGTCTATGGTCTTGATGGACCTGAAAGCATATTTTTAGTGATAAGTGATTGGAGGTTGGAGGATCAGTTGGAGGCTAGAGGACTATTCCCTTCTCTAGTTAGCTATTCATTTAGAGTTTAGGATTGTTGTCCCCAAAAAATATAGCTATCATTTTTGGGACAACATTTGAAATATTTTGGTCTTACAGACCAAAATTGTATCTTCCATTTTCAAAATTTGTCTTAGATATTCAGATTTCTCATTTTCAAAGCTTCTCAAAAAATCTACAGACTTTGTATCTTCAGATTCTACAGGTAGGTTCATTTATATAGACTCAAAGATTTTTGTAGGTGGTTTTAGTCAAAGGAATCAGTTTTCAAACACTTAGTCATTTTTTGGGATTGTTTTAATGCCTTGGTTCGAACAAAAATCTCCATCAGCAAACACCAGCAACAAGTTCAATGTCTTTGGCAAGAGTTAAGCGCTTCATCAAGGTTCAAAGTTCAATCACTTCTATTGGTTCATCAACTTCAAGACATTTGGCTAAATAAAGCAGCTTGAACCATTGAACCGTTGAACCATTGAACCATTTTGGGTTAAAGGTTCAACGAGTTCAAGGTTTAATGGCAGGTTCAACCAAAGGGATAGTTCAATGGTTTCGGTTCAACTAAGTGGTTTAACTCTTTAGTTCACTCGGTTGGTTCATTATTTCAGTTCATCCTTTGGTTCAATGTCTACAGGTTCAACAGCAGTTTCATAGACATTTTTCAAAAAGCTTTGTTTGAACCGTTGAACCAAAAGATTGGTTCAACGAACAGGTTCAACGAACAGGTTCAACGAATAGGTTCAATGAATAGGTTAAACAAAAAGGTTCAACAATAGGTTCATTCACTTGCTTCAACCATTTGGCTCATTAAATGGTTCATCGTCCAAGTTCAAAAGGGCTTGGTGCACTTCATTGAACCATTGAACCAATTCAACAGATTGGTTCAATCTTTTGGTTCAACATCAAAATTCCTATTGGTTCAAAGGCAAGTACATTATGTTTGGTTCAATGCTTAGTTTATTGGCTTGTTTTATTAATTGAACCATCAGCTTGAACCATTGGCTTGAACCATTTTGGTTCAAAGCCTTGGTTCAACCAATTGGTTCAATGGCAAAGTTCATCCAACAGTTCGTTGGATTTTTGGTTCAAAGGGACTTGGCGCGCTTCATTGAACCTTTGAACCAGTTCAACTAATGGTTCATCGGCCAAGTTCAAAGGGGTGGTTCAATGCTGAAAGGAAATTTTTCAAAGGACAAGTGCCCTTGTGGAGGACACTTAATCGACCAAAACACCCTTCAAAAGGGTTATTTTCAAAAGAAATCCAAAGACTTGTTCAAATACTTGGCAGAACAAATTTCCACAGACTTTTTGTCCATGGCAATTTTATGCAGGACAAATGTCCGTGGAATTACCCGTGGGGAGCTTTCAAATCAAACACCCAAGAATAATCCCTGGGGAAACATCTGCGGGGAACATTTGCCCGAAGGAAATGTCTGTAGGGACTACCAAAGTAAAGGGCTTTTTCGACTTGACAAGGATCATTTCTCAAGGCTCGAAAGGGTATGTCCAATTCAAAAAAGTGCTAAGCAAAAAGCCAAAAGTTGAAAGAAGACCAAGAGGTGATGCAAAGATGTCAAATTCAGCATAGTCGACTAATCATTGGAAGCATATTGACGGGCATGTAAACGTCAATTTTAAAGACAGTGAAATAGCCATTGATTCTTTGATTTACAGACACGAATGCATTTCTAGAATTCAAGACAAAAACCAGATGAAAGCAAGGAAAGGCAGAACAATGGATGAATCCAGGGCCTAGTTCAATTAATCTGGAAAGGAGGAACGATGAAGACAAGATCAGATTGCCAGATGGACATTGAAAGTTGTAATCTTTCAATTGCACGACTTGTTTATCTACATTGAGAAGATCAAATGGGTAAAATGACCCAAAGTTCCAGCTTGTCTTCCTAACATTTCCCAATGCATCATGATGTATTACTGTTCCTGAGTCCTTCTTGAAGTGGCTATATAAGGGACTTTCTTTCATTGTAAAATCTTCTTCTTTTTGACAATCTGAACAAAACTCTACTGAAATTGGGAAGCATCAATGAGACTTTGTGCTCAATCTGTTGATCATATTCTGTTAATGAAAGCAAGGGACTTTTTCAGACTTTGGGCTGTGATATCTTTTTTGTTTCATTAATTTAATAAGCAGGATTAGTAAAATTAGTCAAGAAGGTGTCCTGAAGAATCAACTGTGGAGAGACTTTGTGCCCCCATAGCTGCCTTCAGTGTGTTTGCTTTTTCATTGCTGTGTAAAGGACTTTGAAAAGATTTTGAGCTTTCATTGCCCTTTGTATATTACTCTTGAGCAATTCAAATAGATACTTTGTGTTCTGTTTTGATTTGCTGGTTACCATACTCCCAGTTACGTTCTACTTTAATTTCCAGGAGTATTCTTGTGGCTGGCTGAATAGTTTTTCTTGAAAGAAGAGGAGAGCTATCTGTCATTCCCTTGATTTTTTCTTTTATTTTTCATACATCATCTTTGAAGAAAGAGAGATGGATGTCTGGTCCTATCCTTGAGTATTATTTTCTATTTATACGAATACATAGCATATCCATAGGGAACCTCCCCTTGATGAGAGGAGAGAGAAGTCTCCTTCTGATGTGATAAACTTACACATTAGGATGACTAATCTTCTTGCTTTGGCTAATAAGACCTTTTTTTTTTACCAGTACACTGATAGACAAAATACTCAACAAACAATTTTGTTTACCAGTACGTTGATTCTTTTGGACAATCTGAACAAAACTCTACCCAAATTGAGAGGCATCATTGAGACTTTGTGCTCAGTCTGTTGATCATATTTTGTTAATGGAATAAGAAAGCAAGGGAATTTTTCAGACATTGTGCTGTGAATTCTTTTGTGGTTAAGGAAACTATTCTTTAACGCCTCAAGGGAAAAACTCAAGGGAAAGAACACACAGTTTAAAGCCTCAAGCTTTAACTAAAGCAAAGTCAAATCTTTTCCATTTTTATTTTACAATCTGGCAGATTCAAGGTATACATGAAGCCAAAGGGCTAAAGGTGGCATTGATCCTATGTTTGAGCTGGTAAAACAAAGTGATTTTGATTTTTTCCCTTCACCATCTCATTTCCAACAAACCAAGAGCTTCCCTCATACTAAAGCTAGATCTCCATTACCAGATGAAGTATCTACTTCTATTGTTGATAAAGCTGTGCCTATAATTACCCCATTGAGATTTGTTATCCCTCCTTTTCAGTATCCTATAATGGTAGTTTAAGGCCCCTAGGGTAATGCTTTTGGTCCTCTCAATCTTACTCCTCCTCTGCATGAGCTTCCACGCATTTCTAGGAAGAATTTCCCTAAATTTTATGGTGATGGCAAAGTTCATCCTGATGAACATATTACAGCATTCAGTATAGCTTGTGGAGTAATCAGAGTAGAGTTTGAAGATGTAGCAGCCAGGCTTTTTGTTGAAACACTAAAAGGTCCTGCTGTAAATTGGTTTTACCATTTACAGGCTCAATTTGTGACTGACTGGAATACCTTGAAAGCTAAGTTTGAAGCCAGATTCAAACCTGTAGAAGATGCACATACACTTTTGGATCAACTTACACAAATGAAAAAAGAGCCGCATGAGCCTATGAGAGACTTCATAGCTAAATTTGACAAGTTGAGAAACATAATTCCTATGATTGCCAGACCTACAACTGAGAATCTCAAATGCTTTTTCATTAATTCTCAGCTACCTGAAGTCAGTTTCCTCTTGAGATGTGCTGGCCAAATAGATCTCACTGCAGCTCAACTTTTGGCCACTGAAGTAGAAGATGATCTCATCTTAGCAGGGAAAATAAGAAGAGATCCCAATAAAAACAGAGCTTCATCATCTTCTAAATTTGTATCTACAAGCACCACAAATCCAATGGTGCAGAAATTAGCAAATAAACTCCTTGCCCTCAAAAAGCAAATGGCTCAAGGAATGTCTTCTGCTCCTACATTCAAAAGGACATTCCCAAATCAGTCATATCAAGGCATTGTTGCCAAAAACCAAGGACAACAAAATCACCTTCCTCCTCCACAAGGAAAACTTGCCTTGGAAGCTCCTCCAACTAATTCAGCAATGGAATACCTTGAAATAGAATCAAAATTCTCTTATCAACCTAAATTAAATCAAGAAAATGATGCTGATATCATTGAAGACAGTCAATAAGAATCAGCTGGCGACTCCCACATTGGTTTCCTAAATTATCAAGATGAATTCAAAATCAAAGGAAAAGTTTCAGATGGATCATATGTAGTGTTTACTAGGTCTAAGAATCAATCAACCCAGCAGGCTGATAAAGAAAAGATAGAAGAACAACCACAGCCAGCAGTCACAATTGTCAAGCATGGGATAGCTATGCCTTTTCAATCAAAAGATCTAGTCATTACTCAAAAGGTAAATACATCTATTACATCTTCCCCTTCTACTTCTAATTCACAAACTAGCGCACCTCCCATTCCTTTGAAAACTCAAAAAGCAAAAGTACCTTTCTCTGTACCTAGCTCGATTCATTAATTTGACATAATTGATCATGTCAAAAAGACAAAAATATAGATGTTTGAATTTGAGTACTTGTAGTCCAATCTGGATCAACTAAATAAGTTGGTCTAATATGTTAAAAATCAGACCGTCCCTATAGGACAAAAGGCCAAAAAAGTAACTTTTGATTCTTCAATAAATACGCCTATTCCAAATAATTTGATCATTACTCCATCTGCTCCTAGAAAAATAGAACCCTTCTATGTTTCTTTGTTAATCAATGGCCACAAGCTGAGTAACTGTATAATAGACTCAGGCACATCTGACAATGTTATGCCCACCAAAGTCACTGAGTCTCTTGGTCTCACATTGACCAAGACATTTGGCAGATGTTTCTCCATGGAGAACAAGCAAGTGCCATTGCTGGAACAAATCAAAGATGCTCAATTTACATTCACAACCTTTCCAGACAAGAGGATTAAAATGATTGTATTAGTGGCTGATGTTCCAGCATCTTATGGCATTTTGCTTGGATGGAATTTTTGTAAGGATGTGGGAGGAGAACTGAACATGGATCTATCTCAGGCAAGGATCCCTGTCCAAGGCGTGATGAAAAAATTACTTCCTAAAAAGGAAGCAAAGTATGTAGTTACCAAGATGTCAGCTCCTGAAGCTCAAATCCTTTTTGAATCTGCAGGTATGGGTAATTAATTTTTATGTATAGATCATGAAGAAAGACCCTTCATCTCTGATGAGGGAAAGTCTGAAGTAAAGCCAATAGCTAAAGAGATTTGGACTCTAGAATTTGATGGTAGTTGTTCCTCTACTAGTTCGGGAGCTGGTGTTGTCTTAATATCTCCTCAAAGAGATATGTTCCCTTCCTCTTATAAGTTACAATTCAGCAACACAAATAATACAACTAAATATGAATCACTGTTGCTGGGCATGAAGGCTGCTCAAGAAAGAGGCGTCAAGTTTCTTCATGCTAAAGGAGATGCCAAATTAGTGGTCTATCAAGTAAGAAATTCATATCAGACCAAGAATGAGAGGCTGTGCCATTACTGTAATCTTGTTTGGGACCAAATTGAAAGCTTTGATGCTTTCAACATTTCTTCCATTCCAAGAGAATCCAATGATAGAGCTGATGCACTTACTGTTTCAGAAACTCTTTTAGTTCCTCATTTTGATTTTAAAGAAGCCAAATATACCATTGAGTTGGTCTTTAGACCAAGTGTTCCTGACAATGCTGATCATTGGCAAATTTTCAATGATGATAATCAAATCGTTGCCTTCTTGGAACAAAAAGACAATTTTGAATAGTTGTATTTTGAAGGCAGGGAATCTCAGAAGTCTGAATTTGTTTTTGAATCCAGTTCAGATGTAAATGAAGAGTTTCTACAGCTGAAAGGAAACAAAATTCCTAAAGGCCTAGTTTCTCTTGAGAAGCTGTTCGACAAGCATGATAGATTCGTCAAGCAAAAACAAACAGATTCAAATTTCTCTCAAGGATTTGATCAAGTGAATTTGATCAACAAAAAAAATCTAAAAATGGTCAACATTGGTAAGTGTTGTACACCTAAAGAAAGATTCAAATTCACTTCTTTGCTCCGTGAATACATTGATGTCTTGGCATATTCATACGAAGATCTGAAGTCTCTCAGACCTGATGAAATCTACCATCATATTCCTCTCAAGGCTGATTCAACACCTTACAAGCAGAAATCTAGACAATACAATCCAAAAATTTCAAGTACAATCATGTCTAAGATTTAGAAAATGTTAAATGCTAGAATTATTTTTCCAATCCATCATTCTACATGGATTACGAACATAGTTCCTATAAGGAAGAAAAATGGTGAAATATGCATTTGTGTAGATTTCTAGAATTTGAATCAGTCATCTCTAAAAGATAATTACCCTTTGCCAATCATGGACCAAGTGCTTTAAATAGTAACAGGATCAGAAATGTTATCAATGTTGGATGGCTTTTCAGGCTATAACCAAGTTGAAGTTGTTGAAGCTAACCAACACAAGACTGCATTCATCACGCCTTGGGGTAAATTTGCATACAAAAGCATGCCTTTTGGCTTAATAAATGCTGGTGATACCTTTCAGAGAGATATGGACATGGCTTTCAAAGATGAGATTCACAAATTCATAGTATTATATCTTGATGATTTAACTGTCTTTTCAAAGCATTGATCTGATCATGTACGCCACTTACAACAAGTGCTAGAGCTCTACCGGCAGAATGGTATTTCTTTGAATCCTAAAATGTCTATTTTTAGAGTGATAGAAGGGAAACTCCTTGGACACATTGTGTCCAAAGAAGGCATAAAGATTGACTCAGATAGAGTCAAGTCTATCCAAGAGCTGAATTTGCCTACAAGTAAAAATGTTGTTCACTCTTTCTTTGTAAAAGTGAATTTCTTACAGAGATTCATCCCTGAATTTGCTGAGAAGACAAGACACATTGTAAACATGATGAAAGGAAAGACTACCTTCAGCTGGACAAAAGAAGGCAAAGCAGCATTTCAAGATATCAAGGTCACTATTGCTCACGCCCCTACCTTGGTTTGTCCAAATTATCACAAAGATTTTATCATATACAGCTATGCATCTAAGCATACTCTTTCATTGATTCTTGTCCAACAAGACAAAGAAGGTATGGAATCCCCTATCTCTTTCATGAGATGCCCTCTAAAAACTCATGAAATGAAGTATTCAAATATAGAGAAGCACGCCTATGCACTAGTAAAAGAAGTCAAACACTTTCACTTCTATATTCTGAATTCACATACTATTGCCTTAGTTCCTGATAGTACAGTCAAATCTATATTTACTCAACAGGAGTTTGGCACAAAGAGAGATAATTGGATTGCAAAAATCCAAGAATTTAATCTGGATATCAAGCCGACAAAGCTGGTCAGAGGTAAAGGCCTTTGTCAATTAATGTCTGACAATAAGCCAAAAGATACACAACGTGAAGAAGCTGAAGTAGACAATATGCCAACAATCCTTTTTGTTTCTACTACCAATGAATGGTATTCAAATATTTCCTATTTTCTGACTTATGGAGAATGTCCTGCTTATTTGTCTTACAAAGATAGGAGAACTATCAGATTGAAAGCTGCCAATTTTGTCCTTTGGGACAACGGCCTGTACAAAAGAAGCATAGATGGAGTTTTCCTTCGCTATGTAGATAAAGAATAGCAAACTCAGCTCTTGAAATCTTTCCACAATCTAGCTTGTGGAGGACATTTTTCTGCCCCTGTGACTGCTCACAAAATTATGTGAGCCAGGTATTATTGGCCGACTCTTTTCCAAGATGCACATAAGTGGGTAAGGAAATGTGAACTTTGCCAACAATTTGTTGGAAAACCCAAGTTGGCTGCTCTGCCTCTCAAGCCAGTAATCATAGAGGAACCTTTCCAGCAGTGGGGACTCAATTTTATTGGGACAATAAATCCATCTTCAAGTGTTGGACAGATTATGTCCTTACAGTGACTGATTATTTCACTAAGTGGGTAGAAGCAATCCTGACAAAGCATGCTACTTCATAAGTTGTATGCAACTTCTTGAAAGAGAATATCATTTCCAGATTTGGAGTCCCACTCAAAATTGTTACTGATAATGCATCTTGTTTCACCTCTCAAAAAATTACGTAATTATATTTTTAGTATGGAATTACGCTCTCTCATTCTTCTGATTATTTTCCGCAAGGAAATGGACAAGCTGAGTCCAGCAATAAAAATTTGGTAACTATTATCAAGAAGCTTGTAGATGATAATCAAAAGACATGGCATAAAGCATTGGTTGATGCTCTATGGGCTAACAAGATTATGCCAAAGAGGGCGATTGGTATGTCTCCTTTTCAACTTCTCTATGGGATTAACGCTGAGATACCAATCACCTTAGAGTTACCAGCATTAAAATTGGTGAATCCAATTGAAGATCAGAGATATGAGAGCTCTCTTGACAAAAGAATCATGTGCCTGACTCAGCTGGAAGAACAAAGAACTATGGTGGTGGACATAATTGTTGTTCATCAAAGTTTGGTAAAGAAATTTTTTGATCAGAAGGCTAGAAATCGTGATTTCCAAATTGGAGATAAAGCCCTGCTATGGGACAAAAGAAGATAACCAAAGGGGATGCATGGAAAATTTGACTCCCTTTGGAGAGGCCCGTTCATAATTCATCAGCACATGGGTGAAAACAATTTTCTTTTGAAATACCAAGATGGCACACTCTTTTCTTTGCCCCACAATGGGCAGCATCTAAAACACTTCAATTCTTGAAGTATCAGATCTTTGCCTCTGTATATATGTATATTTGTATAGTTTTATTTCTATTTTGTTTTATTTGTTTTCTTTTTTTTTTTATGCCTTTCATTACTGGGTAGCATGACTCTGAAGCCCAATGGCATACTTGAAGACACTAGAGATTATGGATTCTACTCCTTTCAATTTGTTTTGCAATTGATAGAAGTTTCCCAATTGGAGCCTGCTGTTGTCCCCTAAAAATATAGCTATCATTTTTGGGACAACATTTGAAATATTTTGGTCTTACAGACCGAAATTGTATCTTCCATTTTCAAAATTTGTCTTAGATATTCAGATTTCTCATTTTCAAAGCTTCTCAAAAAATCTTCAGACTTTGTATCTTCAGATTCTACAGGCAGGTTCATTTATACAGATTCAAAGATTTTTGTAGGCGGTTTTAGTCAAAGGAATCGATTTTCAAACACTTAGTCATTTTTTGGGATTATTTTAATGCCTTGGTTCGAACATAAATCTCCATCGTCAAACACCAGCAATAAGTTCAATGTCTTTGGCAAGAGTTAAGCGCTTCATCAAGGTTCAAAGTTCAATCGCTTCTATTGGTTCATCAGCTTCAAGACATTTGGCTAAATAAAGTGGCTTGAACCATTGAACCGTTAAACCATTGAACCATTTTGGTTCAAAGGTTCAACGAGTTCAAGGTTCAATGGCAGGTTCAACCAAAGGGAAAATTCAATGGTTTTGGTTCAACTAAGTGGTTCAAATCTTTAGTTCACTCGGTTGGTTCATTCTTTCAGTTCATCCTTTGGTTCAACGTCTACAGGTTCAACAGCAGTTTTGTAGACAATTTTTCAAAAAGATTTGTTTGAACCATTGAACCAAAAGATTGGTTCAACGTCTTGGTTCAACGAATAGGTTCAACGAATAGGTTCAACGAATAGGTTCAACGAAAAGGTTCAACAGTAGGTTCATTCACTTGGTTTAACCATTTGGCTCATTGAATGGTTCATCATCCAAGTTCAAAAGGGCTCGATGCACTTCATTGAACCGTTGAACCAATTCAATAGATTGGTTTAATCTTTTGGTTCAACATCAAAATTCCTGTTGGTTCAAAGGCAAGTACATTATGTTTGGTTCAATGCTTAGTTTATTGGCTTGTTTTATTCATTGAACCATCGGCTTTAACCATTGGCTTGAACCATTTTGGTTCAAAGCCTTGGTTTAACTGATTGGTTCAACGGCAAAGTTCATCCAACAATTGGTTGGCTTTTTGGTTTAAAGGGACTTGGCACGCTTCATTGAACCTTTGAACCGATTCAACTAATGGTTCATCGACCAAGTTTAAAGGGGCGGTTCAATGCTGAAAGGAACTTTTTTGAAGGACAAGTGCCCTTGCGGAGGACACTTAATCGACCAAAACACCCTTCAGAAGGGTTATTTTCAAAAGAAATCCAAAGACTTGTTCAAATACTTGGCGGAACAAATTTCTGTGGACTTTGTGTCCGCCAAAATTTTCCCTGGACTTTTTATCCGTGGGAATTTTCCGTGAGAGAAATGTCTGTGGAATTACCTGCGGGGAGCTTTCAAATCAAACACCCAAGAATAATCCTCGGGGAAACGTTTGCAGGGAACATTTGCTCGAAGGAAATGTCTGCAGGGACTACCAAAGTAAAGGGCTTTTCTGACTCGACAAGGATCATTTCTCAAGGCTCGAAAGGGTATGTCCAATTTAGAAAAGTGCTAAGCAGAAAGCCAAAAGTTGAAAGAAGACCAAGAGGTGACGCCCACAAAGACGTCAAATTCAGCATAACTGACTAATCGTTGGAAGCATATTGATGGGCATGTAAACGTCAATTTTAAAGATAGTGAAATAGCCATTGATTCTTTGATTTACAAACACAAATGCATTTCCAGAATTCAAGACAAAAACTAGATGAAAGCAAGGAAAGGCAGAACAATGGATGAATCCAGGGCCTAGTTCAATTAATCTGGAAAGGAGGAACGATGAAGACAAGATCAGATTGCCAGATGGACATTGAAAGTTGTAATCTTTCAATTGCACGACTTGTTTATCTACATTGAGAAGATCAAATGGGTAAAATGACCCAAAGTTCCAGCTTGTCTTCCTAACATTTCCCAACACATCATGATGTATTATTGTTCTCGAGTCCTTCTTGAAGTGGCTATATAAGGGACTTTCTTTTATTGTAAAATCTTCTTCTTTTTGACAATCTGAACAAAACTCTGCTGAAATTGGGAAGCATAATTGAGACTTTGTGCTCAATCTATTTATTATATTTTGTTAATGAAAGGAAGGGACTTTTTTAGACTTTGGGCTGTGATATCTTTTTTGTTTCATTAATTTAATAAGCAAGATTAGTAAAATTAGTCAGGAAGGTGTCCTGAAGAATCAACTGTGGAGAGACTTTGTGCCCCCATAACTGCCTTCAGTGTGTTTGATTTTTCATTGCTGTGTAAAGGACTTTGAAAAGACTTTGAGCTTTCATTGCCCTTCGTATATTACTCTTGAGCATTTCAGATAAGACTTTGTGTTCTGTTTTGATTTGTTGGTTACCATACTCCCAGTTATGTTCTACTTTAATTTCCAGTAGTATTCTTGTGACTGGCTGAATATTATTTCCTGAAAGAAGAGGAGAGTTGTCTGTCATTCCCTTGAGTTTTTCCTTTGTTTTGCATACATCGTCTTTGAATAAAGAGAGATGGATGGCTGGTCATATCCTTGAGTATTATTTTATATTTATACGAATACATAACATATCCACAGGGAACCTCCCCTTGATGAGAGGACAGAGAAGTCTCCTTCTGATGTGATAAACTTACACATTAAGATGACTAATCTTCTTGCTTTGGCTAATAAGACCTATTTTGTTTACCAGTACACTGATAGACAAAATATTCAACCAACAAGGATCATGATTGAATAATAATTTTGGTAGTATTAGTTTTATTCATTCAAGTTTTTTTCTAGTTTTGGCTTTCTCTCATTTTCTCTTTATGACATGGAGCAGGCAATGTTTATTTGATTTTGTTTTTCTTGATGCACAAATTCTCACCTCTCATCTGATAGGGAGAGTATATATTGCTATATTTGTTAGTTTTGGATCAATCATCAATTACATTACAAGTTGATAGGGGTTGCTAGTAACTTCAATATTGAACAAAGGTCATCAACATTTATTTGACATCAGGGAGATGTGCCATATAGATTACGGGTTTTTCACTTGGATGGGTTCTTGTATAGGACCTTATGTGGATTGATGTAATTGGACATGATTTGATAAGGTTATACTATAGTATGGTATGATGATCATAGGGGATGAACATGCTTAGATCATGTTCATCAACCTTTGATGCCACAACTTGTAAGGTAGGCTTCTGTATGGAGTAGCATCAATTTTGAACAGTACCAAGAGGTATAGTACACCACTTGCAGTTGTATTCAATTTTCCTTTGATTACTTTAGAGTCATTGCTCTAGTTCATTTATCTATACCTGTTTGGATCAAGGGGGAGTTTATTTAGATCACTTAATGATCTAAAGTATTAGTTTGATTATTAGTTTGTTCATTTTTAGTTGTACGGTATATTTTCCTGATAGTTGGTTTTTTAATCAACTTCTTC
This sequence comes from Torreya grandis, assembly GCA_037957365.1. Taxonomy (NCBI): domain Eukaryota; kingdom Viridiplantae; phylum Streptophyta; class Pinopsida; order Cupressales; family Taxaceae; genus Torreya; species Torreya grandis. The sequence goes on from JARHVA010001690.1 coordinate 2,499,437, forward strand.
TTCTTCCACAAGATTTTATAGTTTGCATATGTAAAAAAATAAAATTTAATTTTACATTGAACATTTTTTTTGTTTTATTTCCTCCCAGATCGGATCGAACATATCTTCCAAGTCCATAAATTCAATGCCATACTTGACAAGATTAAGAAATAACTCTTACTTCCTTTTGCAATGTGACTATTAACCCAAAATAGGGTATAGGCAATGTTTCTTTGTTCTAGAGGATTTTATGTTGATTATTTACCATTATATTTTGTATAAACAACATTTAACCTTTGACCTCAATGATCATTCTCAATTTATATATCATTATCTACACCAAAGTCATACTCCCTTAACGAGAAACAACCCTTTACTTTCATATTTGACTATCATAGGAAAAATAGGATATATGGGTATATGTCTTACTCATTTCTCCATAGGTATGTATAGGTTCAACAAGTTCAAAACTAATAGCATGATGACTTACAACTTACCAACTGGTGGAATCACTCCAAGCTCCCTTCCTTGATTTTGACCTACAGTCACTTTTTGGTTACCACCTTTAGTCATTAATCCACCCACAACCTTACCCAAATTACAACATATTCATGGCCTAAAGGACCTTTAAGGATAACATGAAACCTATACAACCACATACACTGCATGTAGAATCCACAAGAAGTCACTTTTTAGGTTGATAGGTCAATTACTCAATACCACCTAGTAGGTCAATAAGTCAATATGTAAAATTTTTAAAAACAATAAAATTTTTCAAATTTGTCAATAATTCAATAGGTCAATACGTCAATTACCACCTAATAAGTCAATAGGTCAATAGGTCAAAGTTTTCAAAGTTTTCAAAATGATCAAAGTTGTCAGTAGGTCAATAGGTTAATTAATCAATATCACCTATTAGGTTAATACATCAATAGGTAAATTACCACATAATAGGTCAATAGGTTAATAGGTCAAAGTTGTCAAAAATGTCAAAGATGTCAAAATTGTCAAAGTTGTCAAAATTGTCAAAGTTGTCAAAAATATCAAAGTTTCTAATGTTGTAAAAAAATTTATCAAGTCAATAGGTCAATTACTCATTAAGTTTCTAGGTCTCTAGTTTAAGTTGTCAAAGTTGTTAAAGTTGTCATAGTTGTCAAAGTTATCAAAGTTCAAGTTGTGGTTGTACAACTCTAGTTCCGATGCTTCCTAAGTGAGAAAAGACACCAATAAAAAAATTTAGGGGCATAATGTATAGGACAAGGTTTTTAACCTCCTGTGAGGCCCAATCAACAAACCCACCACCCATTCTAGCCTCAAGAATACACTTCCCAATATAAGAAAAATGCAAATTTTTATCCGAAGTTTAAACATGCATAAAAAAAATTGTAATTCATTTACATGAACCATAAGATACTTCCCATAGCTATTTAATGCCTTTAATCATACCCAAAATCACTTAGGTGGAAGCTTCGATATAAATTTGTTAGACAAGTTGCAATGATAGGTTAAAAAATATATGTTTTTGTTAGTGAACAAACAACTTCTTGAGCTCCAACTGGCATTTCTACCTCTAAGACCTCCACCTATAAATATATTTCTTTAATAATGTCTATATAATAAAATTACATGTTATCTCACTACCACAATGTTTGAATCCATTCAGAAGTGCATTTTCACTACCGTTCTAGAGAGTAGAAACACTGACAATAAATGTTGTCAAAGTTCAAGTTGTGGTTGTAGAACTCTAATTTTGATGCTTATTGAGTGAAAAATGATACTTATAACATGTCTAATGGGGTGGATAACATATAAGACCAAGTTTTTGGCCCCCCATCAGGCTCGATCAACAAACCCACCACCCATTCCAGCCTTAAGAACACCCTTCCTAATATAACAAAAATGCAATTTTTTAGCTTATGTTCAAACACACATAAAACATGCATCCTACTAACCAATAAAACAATTGTGCATTTTTGAATTGGGATGTTTAATTATCTATCCAAATTTAATGTTGATTGAAATTAATTTTCCTCTAACTCAACTATTCATAAATCTTCTAAAAACAACCTTGGACATACTCTAAACAATGTGATCTAACATCAATGATATAAAAATGGTATTCCCTTAATATTTTACATTGTTGGTCTATGTTATCAAGTGTATGCATGAATTCTAATTGCATGAATATGGAAACTTATGATGAGTTATAATACTATGATTAAACTCCCATTTGGGGTTGGAATGTGTAATTATCAAAAAAATCAATTACTAAAACAATGGAACCAAGTGGGAATGTATCCTTCCATATCTTGAAATGTCCATCCAACCATCTATCCCTATGTGTGTTCCTTCCATACTCATAAATAATCTTCTACCTAAATTTGATAAAAATTTCAGAAACATATATCATTTTTGTAACAAGCTCATACCTTTTAGATTCTTTGCCATCTTTAACTTGATATGTCACTGATTTATATTTTCTTAAATAAACTAATTTTTGTCCAATTTAAATTATAATATCCTCATGGATAAAATTTTTAAATTTTTTAATCCACCATAAACTCTACAATTTCTATTTAAAATGATTTTTTGTTAAATAATTGCTCATCTGGTCTTTTGCAGAAGATAGTTGGAATAAATTCCTTGGTTAATTTTTATGGTAATTGGATACCACACTCCTATAAAATGTTAGTATGCAAATTAAAATTACTATGGTGAAAAACATCATAGGGAATTTAAAATTAGACATGTTGCCTACAATAAGTGGTGCATGTGTGATTTATTTTAACATAAAAAGGTTTTTCCATCTCAAAATATCTTTGACAAATAGAAATTTGTGGATGTTTTTTCAAAAATTTAGATTACAATTGTATTTTAATCATATCTAATAATTTTTTTATATGTGGTTCATGGTTATGGTAACCAACTCTTGTTTTCACAATATCTCTTGCATTGGGCAAAACTCTTATATTATCTTTCCAAAATTGAACAAATAACTCTTTGAGAGTATCGACTATAGCCTTCTCCTTTTGTGGAAGTCTACCAAAGAATGCCTAGATATAATTGGTATTAGGTTCATTAAGTATTTCACATCTTAAAACTACTTTCATTAATTTTTTTCCTATTTATATCAAGTTCTTGACTTGTTTTTGAAATCAATAATTTTTTCCCTATTTCATCACTTACTGCACAAGTTGTCATTATACGTTGGGCAACATTATAATCTTTGTTGCATGATCTATGACCTATAATATGATATGCATAATGTATATTTCAATAATTTAATTGTTTTCATCATCCATGTTAGATTTTATTAGTCCTAATGTGTACATCATAGGTCTCATCTTAATCAATTTTGTCAATGAAATAAATGACATCTTTGACTATCATACTCTAAATTATGAAAGAAAGTATCCTAAATTTCTTGAGCTAGTATTCTTAAATGGTGATCAAATATTTTATTATACATTATATTTAAAATATATTCATCGACTTCAATTAAGTACTTGTATTTTCTACGCATAATTATTGGAGGTGTTGGTAATGGTGGAGTTTGTTTAGACGGTGTTTCAAAACCATTATTACTTTCATTGTTTAGAGGTGAGAATACATTTTATTCATTGTTAAATTATTCATTATATCTATCCATGAAATTTTCTTGATGGTTAATTTCATCATTATTTGTTTCCATCAAATTTTCTTCATTTATGGGGGATTAAATCATCATACATAGACTCATCATCAAAAAAATCAAAAACTTGAAACTTTGAATGTGAAATTCCAACATTAACTAATTCATTATTTTCAATTTCATTATTATTCATTTCATTATGGTCAATTTCATTATTATTTATTTCATTATGGTCAATTTCAACATTATTCAATTGACTATAGTCAATTTCATCATTGTTTAATTCATTACCATCAATTGGATCATTATCTATGGTATTTAGTTCATCAAGATTAGGGTTTGTACCTTGTCTACCATGAAGTTTTCATATTTTAGCTTGTGTTTCTCTCTCAAATATTCTAATTCCTCTAGTGTTTTATTATTTAAAAACTTCCTCTTCCTCTTTGAACGTGATCCAGAACCCATCAGAAGGGAACAATTGATAACTTTTCAATGGCGGGGTTAAGTACATAGGTATGTAGATCTTACAAAAGTATGCATAGAATGTTTTTTGGGATAGAAGTATCAATTTGGGTTTAAAATAGTCATTGATAAATGTGTCTATTTTAAAATACTATTAACGCAATCATGTTATGTGTTGTATAAGGTTCTAGGCTATCCAACCCATTGAGAAGCTTATATCAACAACAACACGATCATGTTATGTAATAACATGTTCGTATTACTGTCAATATAATTTTTTTGGTTGGTAATTGGAAATGATAATCGAGTGGTGCCTATTTTAATAATAATGTGATCGCTTTATTTAATAGCATGATCACATTATACTTAATATAGATAAGGGATTAGGGATTAGGGATTGAGGCATTAATGTATAGGGTTGATAAATTAGGGATTATAATTTCTATTTTAGGGTTTAGGGATTAGGGATTAGGACAAGTAGAGTTTGGTTTTAAGGGTGTATATAAGGTCTAATCAATATATGCCATGTGTAAACCTAATTTTTACTACAAAAGATGTTAATTAGGACTAAATCGATTGGTAAATAGGGAATGTTTTAGGTTTACAATTTAGGGTATAGTTTTTAGGGTACACAGGGTCAATTTCAAATATTTAATTCTTACTCTAAATGATGTTAATTTAGGCTAAAATGATTGGTTCAAAGTTTAAAGAGTTTGTATTTATGGTTTAGATTTTAGGGATTATGAACTTTAAGAATTAAGGCTTGGGGTATAGGTTTTAGGGTATATAAGGTACAATTATGATGGTGATTGGGGTAAAATAGAGATGATAAACCCCCAAATCATATTTTATTGTTATGAAATTAGGTTAAATGGGCTCAAAATAGCCCCAATTTACTTCATATGTATAACTAGATTGAATGTGAATTTATGATCAATTATCCCCCACATCATCACAAACTGAGCCTATAAAGTCAATTATGGTAATGAGTGATGCAATTTTAACCAAGTTCATCCCTATGAACCTAATTCTTACTATATATAAGGGATGTTAATTGGAGCCAAATTTATTGGTTTAGGGTTTAGAGTCTATAATTTAAAGAGTTTAGGGTTTAGGGATTATGGATTAGGGTTTAATGTAAATGGTATAGGGTTTAGGGTTAAATTTAAATGGTACAAGGTAACTTAGGGTTTAATATATCATATATAGGGTCCAATCATAAAGGTAATTGAAGAACATTTGAGCTACTTGTGACACCTATTTATGACTTGATTACCTTCATGTTTGCATTTTTTATAAAAGTAGGGTCAATTATGCCATGTACATGTTTCATACACGTTATACAATCGATTGATCCATAAATTTGGTTTAAGGGCTCAATTTGACCAAGATCACATAGTAAATTACATAAATTGACTAATTGGATCAATTAATGATACAAGATCGATCTTTTGATTTTGCCTCAAGTCATATCTTGCTATTGAAGGGGTTCAAATTATCCTCAAATGCTTCCTTGATTAAACTAATCATATAAATCCTCATCTTTCATTAATTAGGTTGAAGGGGCTCAAAATATCCCCAATTTATTGAAGAGATGCATTGCTAAATTGGTACTCCAACGGCTTTAGCCATAGGTTTAAAAAGTGCATTTTATGACATCTCATAATCCAATTAGTTATATCATAAGGCATGTATGTTTGTGGTATGTAGTGGGAATTATGTCATAAGGCTTACAATTTATGTTTTAGGGATTAGGGCTTAAGGCATAGGGTTTAAGTTTAAGGAATTGTATATTAATGTCTAGTCGCTAGATATGCCATGTGTTCAAACTTGATTTTTTCTACAAAGGATGTTAATTGGGACTAAATTGAAGTTGGTACATAGGGAAAGTCTATGGTTTATAATTTAGGGTATAGTTTTTAGGGTTTATGGTTTATGACTTCTAGGTTTTAATGTATATAGATGGTTTATGGTACACAAGGTCAATCGCAAAGATAATTTAGGATAATCTGAATCACTTAGACCCATTAATGATTATAGAATATGTTTTTGGGTTCTCATTATACCATGGATGTCATCATACAGATTTAGTGAATTAGTCAAATGGGGTAATCAATCATGTGATTTAGGCCAAACTGAGCCTTGTGAACTTAATTATTAATTTAAATGATGTTAATTTGGGGAAAAATGATTGGTTCAAGGTTTAAAGAGTTTATATTTATGGTTTAGAGTTTAGGAATTAGGAAATTTAGGGATTAGCGCTTAAGGTATAGGTTTTAAGGTATATAAAGTACAATCATGATGCTAATTAGGGTAGATTTGAGCTCCTTAAAAATAGATATATGAGTATTAAAGAATGTGTATTTTGGATCAATTATCCTCCACATCATCATAAATTGAGCTTATGAAGTCAATTGTGGTAATAACTGATGCAATTTTATCCAAGCTCATCCCTGTGAAGCTAATACTTATTATATATAAAGGATGTTAATTAGGGCTAAATTGATCTGAGGGGCCTATTAAGACTTAATGTATGAAATTTCATCCATATGATATAAATTGGGGATCCAAGTGGTCACCATATTGAAAAAATATGTATTTTTTCAAGTTGATATGCAATTCAGTCGAAAGGAGTTATTGTGCAAGGAATTGCATTCATATATAATGGAAATCGGGGCTTATTTGGATCTAATTTCATACCATATTTAACCAATCGATTATTTTGTTCTATATGATACATAATTAGGGCCAATCAAGGCTTGTCCAAGGAATTGTGTCAACATAATTTTAATTAGGGACCTAATTTCACACCTTATTCATATAATTGAGTCTTTGATTGAATCTGATATAAAATCAAGACCAATTGAACCCCCTCAAAGGAATTACATCCATCTAATAACAATTGGGATTCTTATTGTGCACCAAATTTAACTAAAATAATTTTTGGTTCAATATGATCTATGAAATTTAGTCCAAGCAAGCCTTGTGTAAGAAATTTCATCCTTCTAATATCAACAAGGGGATATATTGGTCCCAAATACAAAAAATATTGAATCAACCAAGTATTTAGTTCAGTTGAATATGCAATTTTGGCCAACTAGGGCTCATGCAAGTAAATGAATACATCTAATGTCAATTACAAATTCGTTAGCCCTTATTGTAAACTATATCCATCTAATCATGTATTTAATTTTTTATTATACATAATTGGGGCCAACTAATCCCCATGAAATTAATTTTGTCCATATAATGTTTCAGTTGAGTTCCATTAGCCCCAACTGCACACCATATTAAACCAATTAGGTATTTAGGTTCAATATGATATGTAATATGATATGTCTATTATAAATATTTCTCCCTAATTACACATCATATTTAACCAATCAAGTATTTTATTTAGTTTAATCTACAATTAAGAGTAATTGGTCCCCGTGCAAGCAATTCCTTTAATATAATCTCAGTTATGGCTTTGATAGCACACCATATTAAACTAATTGAATATTTAGTTCAATCTAATACATAATTAGTGTTAAATGAGCCCTGAGAAAGGAATTATTTCCATATGATTTCAATTGGGTCTCTAATTACACATCATATTATGAAAAACCAAGTATTTAGTTTAGTTTAATACATAATTGGGGCCAACCAAGCTCCATCCAAGGAAATATGTCCATCTAATGTCAATTTGGGATCTATTGGCCTGATTGCACACCATATTAGGATCAAAGGAACAATAAATTGATTCATAGGTTAATACGTCTCCAATTATCATTCAATGATACCAATTTTTGACAAGAACATTTGTCCCAAACAACAATATTAATAAACCAATATTTTATCTTAAGACTACTAGGCCTAATGGCTCCTATTTGGGTTTTAGGGTGTTGAGAATATGCAATGAGATTGTATTATTAAATACTATGATCACATTAATAATTTAATTAATAATGTGATTATGTTATTAATGCAATCACATTATTAACATGATCACATTATTTGACTTTGAATTCAATTACCTCACCTTTTGGCTCAAGAATGGCTTGGATACCCAAGCCAAAGGCTTGGACTATCAATGTACAGCTGATTTTTGAAAGGTAAACAAATTTAAACTTTAAATATCAAATACACTAAGAATATCAATGTGAAAATTCAAAAACTTGTTACTGTCATGATGATCACACTCTCCTCTATCCAAAAATATGATTTTTATATTTTTTTGACTAATTTAATGTTCAAAACTATGTTGATTTTTAACTATGCTTTTTTAGGCCACTACATGCCACAAACATACATGCCTCTACATGTTCATGTAATTTTTATTTCATTGATCCAGGTGAAAAAAATTATATGGTGACCAAGTAGGCCTAATTATACACACATTAAAAAAAAAAAAAAACATTTTTTTAAGGTAGTTAGGTGTATCACATGGATGGCTATCCATTCCTTTGTCAGTTCTTCAGATCTATTTACTTTCAAAATTCATAAAAAACTATTCATTAAAAAATAAAAATAAAAATATAGGTGGTGTACTAGAAGATCTTATATAAATTTTTCCCAAAGGGTTTCAAATAATATTAAACACTGCTAAAAATGGTGCACGTCATGGCCATCTATCTGCTATATTTTTTGAAAATATAGTTCTTATTCAAAATTTAGATGTTTGATCTAATTATACTTAACCATTTTTTTAAAAAAATACTGTTTTAGAATCTAGACTCAAAATTATACGTTTCATGTTCTTACACCATCTTCAAATTTGGAGTGTAGATATTGTAGACACCAAAATTGTGTCGACTCCCCTTGGTCCCTTGCACACTTTATTAATTTAAAATAAATTACTTATTTTAAATTAATGACATCATCCTAGACAACTCACCGTGGACACCTCACCGTAGACACATCACCCTAGACACCTCACCTTGGATACCTCACCCTTAGACCATTTATCACCCTATGACTAATCATAATGACCTAAGACCTATTTCAACTCCCCCACTAATTCTAGCGCCTATTAAACCCGCCTTTGGACCATTCAATAATGACAACTGAACTTGGCAGATGGAAGAATGGGAAAAAGGCTAAAAATAGCCTTTTTACCCATTCTCTAACTACCGACGTCGGTCAACAGTCGATCGACACCGACAGTATTTCCGACGTCGGTTGCTTAAAACTAAATTCTAACCTTGACTGCACATGCAAAGGCTAACTCTCTTCACTCGAATGCTAATTCTCTGGCTCTGGATCCGAATTCTCTTGCTCCTCGACTCTTTGCATATCAAAGGTAGGCTTTGGGATGAGGTATCAGCATTCTATCATCACTCCCCAGGCTAAGAAACTCTATAGAATTCACTCCAGGCATTGGATTAGAAGGTTGCATGAAGTCTCCTACATCAGCCATAGCAGGAACAAGTCTTCTACACTTCTAGTTCTCCACCAAGAGCTAAGTCGACAAAACTACCGATGTCAGCAACTGTGGAAGACTTACAGCAGATCACAGGTACACATTGTCTACTTTTTGTTTCTTAGTCTTTCATTATTTCTCTTTATCTGACATTATTTTTATCAACTAGTGGACTGTCATCCCTCAAGGAAGTTTTTACACTTCCGAGACCGAGCTTTGCTTGGCAGTCCACCATATATCTATCTAACATTTTCTTTATTTAAGTCTTTCTTATCTATAGGTGTTGTCCTCCACAGCCAAAGAAGAGCTCCTTCAATCGTCTGGATACAGTGTGCAACTTCATCTGGGTATCATCTAACCCCTGACCATTATCTTTAGTTTCTTTCTTTCTTCTGAATGTAAAAAGCAAAAATGAGTAGAAACATTCTGGCACGCCCGGTGGGACCCTGGGGTTTTCTTTGGGTTCATTTCTTCTAAAAGGCAAACATTCATAAAGGTGCATTAGATCTCTTCTTACATCCTTTTCTTCTATCTCTTTATTTTGAAATGAAACCATAAGCACCAATTAAAAAGAACCTCTTCTTGTCACCTTTTTCCTGCATCTTAGAGTAGTGAAATTCATACTCTTAACCTTTTTCCCACTTGTTTGCATCTAAACAAAACATTTCAATTTGGGTTAAAAAATATATTGCATCTCATTCCTACTTGAATGCATTTTTAGCTCATCTAGTAATTAAAAGCGCATTATGAATAAATCGTAGTGCACATATGTTACACGACCAGACCACTATCACAACTAAAAATCTAAACATACCTGAGACAAGGCCCGACAATGATTTCATCACCTAGCAGATACCTTACCCTTCTTGGTAATCCTACTTGGACTTCACTACCAAGGGTAGAACCCACTCTATTCTCTGACAGAGTATAAACTAAGGGGAAGTATATATTGGCTAAGCAACCCATCTTGACTTTGGGCTCGTGAAGTGAGGGGAGCATGCTCCTAGCACCAGGCCACGTATGGAACCTAATACAGATTTTGAGCACCAAAACATAATCTAAAACCAACCTTAGACTACTTCTTTTAGGACCTGTTCTAAAAGCCCAACTTCCCAAACATATTCTTCTAAGGCATAAGCCAACACGACTCTAAAATTTATTCTTAGGAATTTAACATTTAGAAGCTGCTTGCCTTCATCTACTTTTCTATTTTTATCTAGTTTTTTGAGCTGGTAAGGATGCATTATTCTAAGCTCCAAAAACAACTCAGAACTTTCTTCTTTCTTCCAAAAACTTTCAGTTCTCTGAGTTTCTAGAAATACACAGTAATCGACATCAGTTTTTCCACCGACGTTGGCAACTATCTTCACCAACATCAGTTATCTGACCGACATCGGCAACTTACTTCACCGACATCAGTTTTTCTATCGACATCGGTCACTATCAAAAAAATTTCTTCTCAAACAGCAAGCTAAAAACTTGACCCTTTTGCTATTAAAAACAATTTCTAGTTTTCTGAGGCTGAAACATACAATTTTTAGAACCTAAATCTATTTTGCTTTGGATGGTTTTGACACGTAGTCAAGCCAAAACTCTTGTTGACCACGTAAGGCAACAACCACTCCCACCTTCACCTTCTATATCAAGTCCCCAAATGGAGTATAATTCAGAAACTGAATGTACTCCTATCCGACCAACCCCAACTCAACCCCCTATTGTTCCCGAAGGGGACCAAGACTTTGAAATGTTCCTTGACCTCAATGTCAAGGCTCTTCAGCACTATCTCGTGAGAAATCAAACGCGAGATCCTTTAGGCAACCCAGTTTATGGGATGCCAACTTCCTTAGTTGAAACGTCAATCATATCAACAGCCTCCGTAACCCAACCTATGGTCACCCAGGCCATTGCCTCAACTAACAACCCAACCATGACCAATCTTCAAAGTGTGGCCTCTCCTTCTATTTCTGGACCTACCTCCATTGGGGTTTCTGTACCCCCTCAACCATAAACTATTCAACAAAATTCTACACCATTCCAGAACTTAATTGTCTCCATCCCACCTACTTTTCAACCCATAAACACAAGAGTAACTACCTACCCTTTGTATAGTGTTGCCACCATCCAACCACCTCTGGCGGCATCTAGTCAAATTATGCCTTCTAGCTTTATGACACAACCACCCTTGACTTCAACATCAATCCCTATGACTAGTTACCAATATGTTGTGCCTATACAAGCGCAACCAACTATGTCATACGCCCCTCCAAACACCTTCCAAATGCCTTACAACCTAGGGGGCACCCCACCTACAAATCCATCAACCGATCTAATCAAGATGTTGATGGATAAGATGTCTAATCTTAAGACATCCATTTTAGGTTCAAGAAATGTTCTCTCATATGAACAAATCTATAATGAACCTATTCATCCTTCAGTCCCAATCCGACCATATCCCAGTCAGTGGGAACTTCCCAAGTTTACTCATTTTCAGAGTAAAGAGGACCCACAACAACATCTACGATCATTTAGACATGCTTGTTACATTATAGCACATGATGATGCATTATTACTATGCACATTTCCCATGTCACTTTCTAGAGTTGCCCTCGATTGGTATAGTTCTATTACCAGTCACTCTCTTTTTACATTCACTCAACTAGCTCAACTTTTTCTTGACCACTTTTCAATCAACATCACTAAAAAGGTCTCCATCATGGACCTATACTCTATCAGACAATTCGACGATCAATCAATAGCTGATTTCATTGCTCGATGGAGGATTTTAATCAACCAACTCTCCTTTTCTTTACCTCAACCTGAGCTCATTGATCTCTTTTCACAAGGATGTACCAAACACATCTCATCTACTTTGCGGGTCCAAACATTCCGTACATTTGATGAAGCTTTCACCATGGCTAGGAAGCTTGAACTCTGTGCTGTCAAAGAAAATAAATTCAAATTGTGTAGTAAAAACCCCAACGCAAAATCAAATGACCCTTCCTCCAAATCTTCTTCCTCCAATTCCAAATCCAAGGGATCAGTAAATGGTGTGGTACTTAGATCATCATCATCAACCACAACTAACCAATCTGAACCTTCCACATCTCAAAGCATTACATGACAATTTCAACAGCGATACGTACAACGTCAATATACTCCAATAGGAGAATCATACGCTTCTGTGTTGGATAAACTATTCAAACAAGGAGTCCTCAACCTCCCCCAAATTTGACCACCACCCCAATTTGATCCCTTGCATCCCATCCCTGCATGGTATAGGGAGAATGACTTCTGTAATTATCACCATGTCAAAGGCCATGACACAGACAATTGTAAAACCCTCAAGAATGCTATTCAGGACATGTTAGATAAAGGTGATCTTGTCTTGGATAACCCAAACATGCCACCTAACCAAAACATAGACATCTTTAGACAACCTTTCCCTAACCATCCCCCTAGTCAAAATAACATTCAGACGATAGCCGAAGACCCCCAAGAGCGTAATATATGCATGGTCGATATGGTTTTTCCTTTCATCCCTAACCAACCTCTTCCAAAAACCGAAGAGGTTAGTCAACCTATCCCTCCACCACAAGAAGAAGAGCCTTCTTCTCCTAATAGTCCTCCATCTACCCCTCTTATATTGGAGGACGCTTTAACCATACCAACGCCACTAGCCCCACCTTCATCCTTCCTACTACTAATGGAGGACCATACCTTTCCTGCTCTTCAACCACAAGTAGAAGGCACAATCATCCCTATACTCTTTTCTCTCAAAGAACTCCATTCTCTAATTCCTTCTCCACCGAGAGAAGAACCTGTCTCTTCACCTACTTCAACCGAAGAGGATCCAGTAATGGCTCTCTCTCACCTTTGGCCTGAGATTGCCGCATATAACACATTCCCACTCTCGCAACAACCCAAATCTTTTGAAAAACCAATTATAAAGCCTATCACAACAGCTTCTAAACCATTCTCTCGACTGGCTGAAAACTTAGGATTTCTCCATTCGAGGAACTTAAAACATGAGGCATTATGGGAGCGACTCAAAGCTCCTTATCTTACACATTCCATCTCATCTCATACTGACGACCCTCCTTCGACAAAATCTCCCAAAGTCTCCAACGAGGACCAGGCTTCTACTTCCAAATCTTCAGAAGCTCAACCGTTTACATCTGAACCTAAACCCTCACAAACATCCACCACACCAAAATCAATTAAATCCCTTGGTGTTCACCCCATATCTAACCTCACTCACCCACAAGTGAAGGTTGATTTGAGCCTCACCCCCCATAATAGTAGTCCTCACACCATATTAAAGAAGGCTACTAAACCACATCAGAGAACTCCTCCCCCACCATCACCATTGCCCTCTATTTTGGGCCCTCATCCTTCTACCTTAATAGGAGTACTCCCTACTCCAACACCTAACAAAAATAAATTGCCTCCATTACTCCCTTTACCCACCAAAAACATACCTCCTCTTAAAAATTTGGCACCCCTCACAAAGAAAGTGTTATCTACATGAGTGGCCACACCACCAACCCAAAAGGTGGTACGGAAATCTCCCTCAACAACTCCAAAACAAAAGTCATCAACACCTAATTCATCAACAAGCACGGACCCATTAGTGGGTTCATATGCTTTGATACTACGCTGACTTTTGCAAACTTCTAACATCACTCTTCCACCTATTAAACCATTTCAACCTCTCGGACCAAAACCATCTTGGTTCGATGACACTAAAATTTGCTTATATCATCGCACACCTGGACATGACACTGAAAATTGTTGTGCCCTTAAAGTTGTCATTCACCAATACATGGAAAAAGACACCCTTCTTGTTGAGGATACTGTCAACAAATCTCCAACACCATCTAATGTCTCTCCAACCTCTCCACCTTCATCAGGATCCCATCATCAGACTATGGTCCCTTTACCTCCTTCGCCCCCTTTATTCGAGATTAACACCATTCATGTGGCCACTAGGTCACAAACTTTAAAGGATAAAGCAAAAGAGAAAGTTGCTATTCCTTGGACCTACCCATTTGTCAAACCTACTCAACCAACCAAACCCAAGATTTCTATCTTGGGTACATCCCAACCCACTTCTTCGAAGGCAATCCGTGATTCTATGGTGAAACAGCTTCACCAAACTCCCGTGAAGATGACTTTTTATGACTTCATTCAAAGCTCTCCACAACATCATCAAGCTTTAATCAAAGCTTTACAGGCAGTGTAGGTCCAACCTGAGGACCCCCAACCACTAGCTGCCTTAGTCCAATCATTACCCACCGTCGCCTCTATTACCTTTAGTGATTCTAAAATTCCTACCTCCAACTTGTAAGATCAGGATGCTACCCTTTTCATCACAGCCTATGTTGATCGACCTCGCATTAAGTGAGTTACGATTGATGGGGGCACCAGCATCAATATCATTTCCACCCATGCCTATGACCAATTAGCCCTCCCAAAGAATTGTATGTCAAAGACTGATGCAATTCTTTGATCTTTTAATGACTCCACCGCCACTACCATAGGCACCATTGTCTTACATATTCGTGTTGGCCCACGAACAATACCAGAGCTCTTCTACATCATCGAGGGAGAGTTTTAATACAACATGTTATTAAGATGACCTTGGATCCGTGTCATGGCATGTGTCCCTTCTACATTACACCTTGTGTCAAATTTGAACACGACAGTCAAGTTCATGTCATTCCCACAGACCCCTCCCCTTTCAAGACATGCAACACAACTTATCGACCCAAAGATGTTCTCATTCCTTTTAAAACATTGACCTAAACACCACCTCCACCCACAGAAGCTTCAACAAGTACGCAAATGGCAGTTACACCTACACCACCTCCTCAAGTGACAACAAAAGACCCTATGGAAGATACCTTCCAACATCTTTCACTTGGGGAGTATCGTTTACTCACCTTGGACATGTTCGAGACTCCTCAAGAGTATAGACAACTTCATCACAATCCTAGCTATGACTATCGTATTGGAATGGTTGTTCCTTATGGTCCTCCCAATCTTCAAACAAATCTCATCTATGGAGGGCTAGATCGAGCTCCCATTGATGGGAATCCTCTTTCATCACCCCAACTATTTAGGTCTGACTTCTCTTTTCTTGGCAACCCAAACTTTGCTCATACCTATCTTTATAGGTGTGCATGAAAGGGCTTTGGCTTTGGGTGCTACGAACAAGGCTCCCACCAGCCCGTCGAACCACCAAATGACGAGGCCATAAAGAATGCTAAGAAGCAACATGGCCTGGGTTTTGAAGAACCTACTGAAACTTCTAAAAACCCTCAGCCTGAACCTATCATAGAACAATCACCTCCAAACTTGCCTATTCCCCCATCTTCACCTACAGAGTCGGTGGTTTCCATCCCTCCTAGTTTTTTTTGCATAAACGCCATTCACTTAGAACCCCTAATCTATCAACTAGGTGGGGTATCTAGGTCTCTTCCTCTCATTTATCCAAACATGATAGATGATGAATTTGCTACCATCAACACTCTCCAATGCATAGACGATGATGTCATTCTCACCTACATGGGTGCAGATGACTCCTTCATTCAACGATCGCTTCCTTTAGAAATGTAGGTTATGTTAAATGAATCAACCATTGACATTAACTTGCCATCTTTCGATGTTCCTCACGTTTTAAAGATTGGTCAATCTTTGGATGCCTAAGAACAAATTGACTATACCAAATTCCTTTCAGATCATAGGAAAGCCTTTGCTTGGACCTATAGCGATATGCCCAGCATCGACCCTAACATTGTCATTCATAACATTTTCACAAACTCAGAGGCTAAGCCTGTCAGGCAAAAGCTTTGCAAGATGCATCCTCAAGTTGCACTCGTTGTCAAAGAGGAGCTTCAGCATCTTCTCTCCATCTCCTTTATCTAACCCATTGATTATCCACAATGGGTGTCAAATATCATCCTTGTCACCAAAGCAACTGGGGGGATCTGAATCTGTACTATCGTGACCTTAACCTGGCTTGCCCAAAGGACAATTTTCCTCTACCCAACATCAACCAACTTGTTGATCTTACGGCCAGTCATGAGATGCTATCACTCATGGACAAGTTTTCAAGATATAACTAAATCCTAATTGCGCCAGAAGATCAACACAAAACTACCTTCATCACCCCATGGGGGACTTTTTGCTATAGGGTCATGCCTTTTGGCCTAAAGAACGCAGGTGCCACATATCAATGTGCCATGACTGACATCTTTCACGATCTCCTCCACCAAATCATGGATGACTATGTGGATGACCTACTAGGCAAATTTAAACTTCGTTGTGACCATTTAACCATCCTTAAAATAATCTTCACTCACCTTCTACAATACAATGTTCACCTTAACCCCAAGAAATGCATCTTTGAGGTTTTCTCAAGGAAGCTTTTGGGTTTCATCATTTCTCTTCGTGGCATTGAGATTGATCCCACTAAGATTTGAGCTATACTCGAGATGCCGCCACCTACCAATCTAAAGCAACTTCGCAGCCTGCAAGGGAAGCTTCAATCTATTTGTCGCTTCATCTCGCAGCTTTTTGACCGATGTCAACCCTTTCATCACCTCCTCAAGAAGGAGTCTCCTTTAACTGGGATAAGAATTGCCAAGAGGCTTTTGAAGCTCTTAAACATTATCTTGTCTCTCCACCAGTCCTTATTCCACCTAAAGAAGACCAACCTTTCTATCTTTACATCTCAACAACAAATCATTCTTTAGGTGCCATGATCGCGCACCGAGACGAACAACATCAGGAGCAGGCAGTTTATTATATAAGCCAAATGCTCATTGACTATGAAACTCGGTATTCTCATACCGAAAAACTTTACTTGGCATTAGTCTTTGCCACTACCAAACTCCGTCATTATCTTCTCAATCACAAAACTTATGTCATCACCCACACTGACCCCCTTAAATACATGTATTCCAAGCCATACCAAAACTAACGTATGGCTCGTTGGCTCATGCTTCTTGCTGAGTTCGACTTGGAATTAATCCAACAAAAATCTATAAAGGGGCAAACAATCGCTGACCAACTAGCAGATGCCCCTCTACTTGACAACCAACCTTCTCACTGTGAATTCCCTGACGAATCTGTCACCACACTTTCCACTGATGACATATTCTATCAAATGACAATGTTCTTTGACGGATCCAAATGTCAACATGGTGGAGGTGTGGGGGTCATTCTCATTCCTCACAAGGGTGAGCCCATACCTCTCTCTTTTAAACTTGACTTTGAATGCACCAATAATATGGCTGAATATGAAGCCTTAATTTTGGGACTTCAAACTACCATTTCCTTAGGCATCAAGACTATCAACATCTTTGGTGACTCACAAGTAGTCGTTAATCAGATTAACGATTCATATCTTTGTAAAAATGAAGTTTTGCAAAGGTATAAACACCGTGTTGACACCCTACTAGAATTTTTCGACCATTACCTCTTGCAAACTGTTCCTCAATCTATGAATAAGTTTGCTGATACTATGGCCTCTCTAGCCTCACACATACCATCTTCATCATCTTCCTCATGAATTTATGCTATGGTACACCATTTGGCATTACCTTCGTATATCTCCACTAACATCAACCTTATCAGCACCATTGACTCTAGTCCACAAGATGTTTGGTATAAACAACTTGTGGACTACTTAACTTATTCTATTATCCCTCCTAATCTCTCTAGCAATGCATGATGGGATTTTATCAAAAGCATGGCTTGATATACTATGGTAGGGGGTCTTCTCTATAAAAGAGGGTTCGATGGCCTCCTTTGACATATAACTTCCACTGAAACATCTCATGCCATCAAACAAGTCCACAATAGGATTTGTAGCGGACATTTCAGTGGTAACTCAGTTGCCAAGCACATCCTTCACCTGGGCTATTATTCACCCACTCTTCACCAAGATTGTAATGACTATGTTCGTCTTTGTATCAAATGCCAGCAACACACTAACTTACTTCACATCCCTAGCCACGCTTTACAAGTTGCTAAGGATTTTTGGCCCTTTTCACAATGGGGCTTAGATCTAATCGGCAAAATTAACCCTCATTCATCTCTCTGACATCAATCTATTATCATCGTGACTGAATACTTCACTAAATGGGTGGAAGCTATTCCCCTCATCTCCACTAAAGCTAACAAAATTGTCAACTTCATCAACCCCCACATCATCTATCGTTTCAGTGTACCTCACAAAATCATCACCGATAATGGCAAATCTTTCAAAAACAAAACCATTCAAAAACTTTGTGACTCTTTTGGCATCAAACTCAGCTTCTCCTCACCTTATTACCCACAAGCCAATGGACAAGCAGAGGCTTCTAACAAAATCTTAACCAAAATCCTAATGAAGGTGGTCAACAACACTGGAAGGGATTGGCACATTCACATTCCCTTCGCTTTATGGGCCTACCACACTAGCATTCGAACCCCTACGGGTGCTACACCTTTCTCTTTAGTGTATGGAACTGAGGCCGTCTTGCCTCTTGAAGTACAAATACCTTCTCTACGCATCTCTTTACATGACATACTTTCTAACGATGACTTTCGTCAAGATCGATTAACTCAACTCAAGTTACTTGACGAACGTCGTCTTGCCACTCTTAATCATCTTCATATCTACCAAAATCGCATCAAATGTGCCTATAACAAAAATTTGAAAGAGTGAGATTTCAAAATCAAGGATCTCATCCTTAAAGAAAACCAACACATGACCAATATGGAAAGAAGTAAACGAGGCAAGTTTGTTCCTAATTGGCTCAGACCTTATATCATAATGCACAAGTATGGATCAGGAACTTATCATCTGTCTTCTCTTGAAGGCCAGCCAGAACCTGAGCCCCTTAATGCCTTGCATCTGCGACCATTCTACTATTAATCAAGTACTCATTCACTTGATATTTAACTTGAGCTCATCCCTTGAGCAATCCCCATCATCGTCATTCCTATTCCTCTCAACCCTCAACCCTACAAACATTAGTCAGCCCTTTTATCAAGCATGAATGCTTTGTCCTAATAAAAGGGAAACCCTTAAACCTCTATAGTCAAGTCCATGACCAAAGTCCAGTCCAAAACAAAAACATATAAAACTGGGATGCCTATTCAAAGGTCATAAAACTATAAATGTAGACTGCTCCCTCGAAGGACAGCTGCATAATTGCTATAATTGATAGACTGCTCCCTTGAAGGATAGCTATTCAAAGACATTCAACTATACAAAGAAAAATATAGACCAATCCATCGAAGGATGGCTATGCCCAAGTCTTGCTACAAATAGCACTCTCTCAGAAGCTTCTCGCATCGATCAACTTCACATATGACCACAAAACAAAACAACATCCCCACGTAGACTTCCCACATTGATCAGTCTACCAAAAAAAAATTGACTGACAAACTATTTAAGTCATGGACTTGCCTATAGTTGTTCTCAGGGTCACCTATAAAAGGGGCAAAGTTATCCTTTCTAAAAAGGGTTACGCTATCCTCACATCTCACATAATCAAACCTACTACCCCAACATACCCAAGGGATTTTGAGCTCACTTAACATCAAGTGATTTGAATACTTTTCTAACACAAACAATGGTCAATGACGTAATGCATGAATAGGGTTTTTGTTTACAACAACCCTATCTATGCTATCATTATGGTCCTTATCAATGAAAGGGAAAAACACCATTCACTTCTTTTATCACATACAACCAAATCATTTTCTAACCAAACCAAACCAAACCAAACATTTTCCGACCACTAACATGACATAGCCCATTCACACTAGTTTTTATGGAAAATAATACACATAGAAACTATCAACCCAACATAACCAATGTTACAGAATACACCATCACATAATATGGAAAAGGCTATAACATCATCATACCCTTCATCATTTCAAGCATGTACCATCACACATATGGGAAGTGCTAAACCATTAACATGACCAAACAACCTATCAACCACTGTGACCCTTCCTCCCTTTCGAGAGAACTACATTGGCCTGAGGCCCTTTAAACAGGGGCTCTGTAGGTAGCACTCAGTTGACATGGGGTCTTCTGAGGTTAGCTCAGCCATCCATTCGCCTGTTCATCTCCCTAATGATGTCGGCCATCCATTCATTCATTCATCTACCTGATGGACCAACCATATAACCTTTAACCATGGCTTAACCTAGTCAAAACCAATCCATAACCTACCCTCTTCTTCCCTTTTGGGGAGAACTTCATTGGCCTGAGGCCCTTTAAACAAGGGCTATGTAGGCAGCACTCAGTTGACATGGGGTCTTATGAGGTTAGCTCGGCCATCCATTCACCCATTTGTCTCCCTATTGACGTCGGCCATCCATTCGCCTATTCGTCTCCCTAATGACATCGACCATCCATTCATTCGTTCGTCTACCTAATGGACCAACCATATAACCTTTAACCATGACTTAACCTAGTCAAAACCAATCCATAACCTACCCTCTTCTTCCCTTTTGGGGAGAGCTACATTCACCTTAGGCCCTTTAAATAGGGGCTATGTAGGCAGCACTCAGTTGACATGGGGTCTTCTGAGGTTAGCTTGGCCATCCATTCACCCGTTCATCTCCCTAATGATGTTGGCCATTCCTTCGTCCATCCATCTAATGGACCAACTATCTATACCAACCCACAATCATGACCAAACCACCAGCCCTGACACTGTATAAATCACCTTAGATTTCTCATGGGGCACATTGGAGATCGCATACATCTCCCCATCCAATACAAACTACACTTGAGATGACTTATATCTCGACCCGACTCGACCAACAACCTTGGAGATCGCAACTATTTCCTTAGACCACGACCAATTTTGAGACAACTTTGCCTAAGTTGTTTTGATTGCATATATGTTACCTCACGAATGGTTAACAAAATTGTACACACACCACATTACGACCCTCACAAGTATTGGATCGCGTCCAAGTTGATCCCCACTACTTGTGACATTTTTGTGTTTTCCAGGAGCACTTCCTAAGCCCAGGATACTTGGAACACGATGACCATTGGAGCTACAGCTTTGATCGAATAACCCAATCAGCTATGACTAAATGCTAGGGACCGGTTATTTTGATTTTAGCACTCCTCGACCTTGACTTGCGATAATTTGACCTGACCATCACTTGAAATGGTATACGTGTAATCCCAACTATTGCAGTGTTCACACTCCAACTTCACCATACACATCCACTACCTATCAAATCGGCACCTGATATTAGGTTACCTTCCCTCGACTCTCACTTTGAGGGGGAATACCTCATCCCTTACTTGGAGCAACCTACACCTTATCCCATACCTGGGGCAACTTACTCCTATTTTTGTCTCGCAGTTCGTCAGAATAACCAACAAGACAAAAAGGGGCAAATGTAGACACCAAAATTGTGTCAACTCCCCTTGGTCCCTTGCACACTTTATTAATTTAAAATAAATTACTTATTTTAAATTAATGACATCATCCTAGACACCTCACCGTGGACACCTCACCCTAGACACCACACCTTGGATACCTCACCCTTAGACCGTTTATCACCCTATGACTAATCATAATGACCTAAGACCTATTTCAACTCCCCCACTAATTCTCACACCTATTAAACCCACCTTTGGACCATTCAACAACGACAACTGAACTTGGCAGATGGAAGAACGGGCAAAAGGCTAAAAATAGCCTTTTTACCCATTCTCTAGCCACTGACGTCGATCAACAGTCAATCGACGCTGGCAGTATCACCGACGTCAATTGCTTAAAACTAAATTTTAACCTCGACTGCACACGCGAAGGCTAACTCTCTTCACCCAAACACTAATTCTCTGGCTCTAGATCTGAATTCTCTTGCTCCTCAACTCTTTGCATATCAAAGGCAGACTTTGGACGAGGTATCAGCATTCTATCATCACTCTCCAGGCTAAGAAACTCTATAGAATTCACTCTAGGCATTGGATTAGAAGGTTGCATGAAGTCTCCTACATCAGCCATAACGGGAACAAGTCTTCTACACTTTTGGTTCTCCACCAAGAGCTAAGTATTCTTCTGGTTTATATTTTAGTATTTCTAAACTGCATTGGTAATTAGTCCATTGACTATTTCTGAGTACTATTGAGACCAAATTCAGCTTTCTTCCTAGAGAGGCTGAAAATTCTTCCTTTCATCCTGACCCATTTTTGACAACCTGTCCCCTACCTTTGTCCTTCTTAAGACTCTGTCCATTGTCCTGCATCCCTGCACAAAACCATTAAACTCCTACAGACCTCCCAGAATCCTCTTTTGACCAAAGACATCAACCAGAAACCCATCCAAAAGCCCATTGCCCCTACCGACGTCGACAGCATAACCAACGTCGGCAACCTTGACCAACTGATGTCGACAGAACTACCAACATCGGCAACTGTGGGAGACTTACAACAGATCACAAGTACACATTGTCTACTTTTTGTTTCTTAGTTTTTCATTATTTCTCTTTATCTGACATTCTTTTTATCAACTAGTGGACTGTCATCCCTCAAGGAAGTTTTTACACTTCTGGGACCGAGCTTTGCTTGGCAGTCCACCATATATCTATCTAACATTTTCTTTGTTTAAGTCTTTTTTATCTACAGGTGTCATCCTCCACAGCCAAAGAGGAGCTCCTTCAATCATCTGGATACGGTGCGCAACTTCATCCGGGTATCATCTAACCCCTGACCATTATCTTTAGTCTCTTTCTTTCTTCTGAATGTAAAAAGCGAAAACGAGTAGAAACAGATATCTCAAATTATCTATAGAGGTTTATATTTTTAAAATTTCAAAAAAAATATGTCCATAGATAAACCACATTTTGTCCCCCAAATTTATGCACTTACCCCATATATATAGTTGTAGTTACCTATGACCTATATCCTTTATTATATATATAGTTGTAGTTAACCATGACCTATATCCTTTATTATATAGTTGTAGTTGTAGTTGTAGTTACCCATGACCTATATCCTTTATATATAAATATGGGGATAGTAGGTGATCTATAGAGAGATTAGAGATTAGTTTCATGTGAGCTATATCCCCTATATATATATAGATGGTAGTAGACTCATGAGTTATGTGGTCATTCGATAGAGAGGTTGACATCATTAAGTTATAGATTAGATAATTCACACCTATCACCCATCTAAAGTAACCTACCTCACATGGAATGACATAAGCGATCAATAATAATCTATGATAGGCTCATTTTAATTTTGTTTCAACTGTGCCACTTGTGCATATGATATATTGTCACTAATTTTTATAGATAATTGTGCTAAGAACATGTCATCTAAAGGATTGAATGATATGATAGATTGATTTGGTAAATCATAAAACCATTGTAGGGCATAATCCTTTAAACTATGTGGAAACAACTTTGTGATAATCTAATTGTTGGACATGTAGTCCAGAAATGCTATGTGAAAAGCTTTGAGATGATGCTTTGGGTCACCCTTTCCATCATATAATGTAAGCTTGGGTAACACAAAACCAAATGGCAAGGGAGTTGTCACTATGTGGCGTGCCAAATGTGTATGTAAGAGAATATTATAATCCAAGGCATGTGATGTCCTAGTGGTTCCCTTCTCAAGATGTGACACCTTAGACTATAGGGTATGAATCTCATGCATAAAGGATTATACATCTGGAGTGGAGGTACTAGCCATAAGAGCTGTAGTTGTCACTGAAGGTTGTTGGATTACAATTTTAGGTTGTGCTAGCTGAGTTGTCCACATAATAGGTGTAACAAAATTATTAACTGGTAGAGTTGAAAATTAACCATTATTTGTTTTGTTATTGATATCTAATATGGCTTGTAGGATTTTTTCATGATCAAGGGGATGTTATAGAATTCTATTTCTGAGTCCCTGTAATATCTCATCATTGTTGATAATTATGTCATCATTGTTAAATGGAGGGAGAGTGTCCTAATTTTTAATGTGTTTATCATCTTTTTCTTGATTGTATTGTTCATCTTTGGATGAATTATTATTGAAATCCACATAATCATGGTGTGAAGGTTGCATATCTAGAGTTATGATAGGTCTCATATCCATGTTATAGGATCGAATAGTAGGAATATGAATATGCTCTATAGGATTACATCCTAATATAAAACTTCTTTTTAATGGATGAGAAAGATCATTTTTAGATGGCATATGGTAAACAAATTGGAATAGAGCTACAAAAATAGAATATATGAAATCTAAAAAATTGAAAGAAACTAATGAAAATAAGAAAAATAAGGATACAAACCTTATGACCACATAGGGTTAGGGTTTTTTTTGAATTTAGGGTTTCTTTACAAAAATTTAAATTATATTTAGATAAATGAAATCCTAATGTGAGATTGATTTTAATGATCTAGGTTTTTCAAAAAAATTAGAAAAATAGAAGTGTGTAACCCTAATTTAGTGCACAAAAATTTAGAAAATGCAAATTAGGGTTTTGAGTAATATTTGAAGTAAGTCAGGTTCACCAAATGTTTTAACATTTTAGGGTTATACTAGTATAAATTCTATCTTAGATTAAAGGGCTGAATTTTTAAATTTGTGAAATAATATGTAATAATAACCACTAATTTGTTATAGAATTTAACTTGCTTTGACATTCTAAAATAAATATGTGAAAATAGAGACTTATCTAGAAAAAACCTATCATGGAAGATTTGAGTGTTGAAAATTGGGTTACAAATAGGTCTGAGTGTCATAAATAAGATCTCTAAGTCAAATATTCCCTTGGATAGTAATGCCCCAATTGGACAGTAATGTTGTGTGGCTCTAATGTCTTGAAAATGGCTCTAATGTCCTCTTTACATGATTGTTCCTAAATTTTGGGTGCACCTACACCTATGTTTCTCAGTTTTATTCCTGCACACATGAAATCTAAAACTTTGTATTATGCCTATAACATCTCATTTATGTTGTAACCCCTAATCCTCCTTGAAAGTATAGCATGAGATAAAAATGTGTGTTCGTTAGTAATATAGGTTGGACATCTTCAACACATCACTGTGAAGAGAGTTGCCTACATACCAATACTCTAAGGAGGGATTAAGCTTGATGTAGTTCTCCCACCTAGTGTTTGGTGTAATTGCAAGTGAATACTAGAATGATAGTGGGATTGAATGCCTTGAGTATGCTTGAGATTATAAATATTTAAAATCTAGGCTTAGGGAAGTTGTAGATGGTAGTACGTATAAATAGGATAAAATATGAATTTATAACCTTGATTTTATCAACTTGTTTATTGTTTGAATAAGTTTTTTGCATTTATCTTTCATCTAATGGATATAGGTATAAGAGTCTTGATATTTATAATGTTTTATAGTTTGTGCAGTTAATAGAATATTCTTAGTCTGACCTTAGGATGGTTGTACACTTGAAAATATATCCATTCATGAGAGTTATGGTAAGGGCCACTAGTGCAATGTGGCTCTAGTATCCTTAATGTGGCCCTAACGTCCAGTTGGTAGGCTGATCGGCATGAAGGGTTAGCATCTGGGAATACAGGTCTGAGACTATGTTTGAGCTGACTAGGGACATCTGTGGTCTACATAATGACTAGAAAAGTGTGATAAAGGTTCTAGGATAGGTCTAGGGCTACACTAGGAATAGGTTGTATAAGGTAAAACTCCTAACATCCAAATACCACTTTTAGGTGATTACACTAACACTTCATTACAATTATTGAATGTTCTTGTGACACTCCTAGTTATTAATTGATAAAGTTTATTTATAGATGGTATTAATGTGATAATAAATTTTATTTTATTTTTAACTCTACATAAATTTTATATTAACAAGTTTTTGTTCACTCTATTTATTTGTGAATACAGGGTCCTTAATACAGAGTCAAATCCTTAAAAATAAAAAATTTAAACCTCAAATCAAAATTATAATGTATTTATGTTCATGAAATTGTAAAAATTAAAATTTGAAAAAATATTAAAAAATTAAAATAAAATAAAAAACATAAATAAAAATAAATAACATTTATTTTAAATTAAAATTGTTTCTACATCCTATATATATAACACTAAACAAACATAATGAATCAAGATAGAATATATTATATTTTAAAAAGTGAAATATGAATGCTTCTTAACTGAGTAAAATTATCCAAAAACTTATTGTAATTACATTCTTGTCAAAAATTATATCTAAAATTAAAATAAAATTTAGATATATAATAATATAAAATAAATTGTAATTTTTTAATTGAAAGCATGTTATTTATATTTATTAATAGATAGCATCAAAAACTGTGTGGAAAGGGATGTCAATCACATGACATAGATAAAGTATTGCTATTGAGAGTTAAAGGTTAAGGTTGTAATAATTTAAAATAATTGAAATAAAAAAAAAATCCATAAACGTAAAGTTTATGTAACAATATAAACTATAAAACAAATTTAATTAAAGATGATTAAGTTCTAAATGACTTAAATGAGGTAGATGATTTTCATCCTCACTAAGTTATTGTCACGGGGAGGAAATAACTAAGGCCAAATATAATAATTTACTTTAAGAAAGGTTACCCAACCACTTTCACTACCATGACCACTCTAAGGATAAGACCACCAACTCCCTGACCACCAATAGGTGCAGAATGCCTATAGGGAGGGGTAAAGAAAAAAAAACTACATAAGTGGTGTTGATCCCTTTGAGCTTACCAATGCCCTACATCCAATTGCTAAAGCCATATTGCATATAATCAAAAACCAATTGACTATATAGGGAGTATTACAATAATGGTTGATAAAGGTGTAGATCTAAGTCTACTTTTTCAAACTAAATTTAAATCTATAATATAATATTAAATATAAATAATATTACATTAAAAAAAAAATCTATTTTCAAAAAGAAACGTTTATTGAGGAAGAAGATCACTTGAGTTAGTTTGCAGCCTAAGCAATATGATCCATCTAAAAGGCCACCTAAACCTATGAAAATTATTTACCTTTCAGATGATGAGACACTAATTGATGATCATGAGGCAAATACACAATCTAGGTTATCTGGAATAAAGATACATGACTATGATCTTTGAAAGGGAAAGGAGGAGGAAGAGGAATATATTCCATAAGAGGACTTGTTTAATATATTCTTGTGTATAGTTTATTCTCCTCCATCTTTAAACAAAGTTACATAATAAGTGATACCTAATGAGTCCCATGTAGTAATACAATATAAAAATCTTAAGGTTGATCCATCTATGGTGTTATATCTTGTAATATTTATAACCAGGATTTAATTAGGATTTGGTGGTTTTTTCAATGAGTTTGTTCCAACTTTAGGTACTAATAGATTTTTCATGCTTGTTAAGATCTAAAAATAAATTATGTTGAGTGAGGTAGTGTTAAAGGTTTTCATGATGTTGCATGAGCTATGATGGCCACACAAAATAATATTGTTTAGGACCTATGTTTTAATCCCAAGTCAATGGTCAATCATGTTTCATTTCAAGGGCATGAGAAACTCATACAAGTAGAAATATAGTGTATGTACTCTCATATTTTATT